>CAWUFW010016820.1:0-291537 GCA_963921515.1 Calotriton arnoldi
GAGCCAGTGGCCCCAGCAGCCCCCAAGACAAATGGAGTGGACCCCACACTATTGTTGAGCAGAAGGGTGAGGTTACCTACTTAGTAGACCTAGGAACACCCAGGAGTCCCCACAGGGTTCTCCATGTCAACAGGCTAAAACCATATGTGGACAGGGCAGACATGGGCTTGCTCATGGCTACTGATGAAGGGCAGGAGGAAGAGAGTGACCCACTCCCTGACCTGCTCTCACAGAACCCTGACGATGGGTCAGTAGATGGTGTAGCCTTGGCAGGCAGCCTCACTACCCAGCAACAAACTGATTGTAGACAGGTGCTCAATCAGTTTAGACACATGTTTTCACTGACACCCAGTCAGACCACCTGGTGCACTCATAAAGTGGACACTGGGGACAGTCTGCCTATTAAAAATAAGATTTATAGGCAACCTGACCATGTCAGAGACTGTATCAGGACTGAAGTCCAGAAAATGTTGGAGTTGGGAGTTATTGAACCCTCAGATAGCCCTTGGGCTAGTCGAAGTGGTCCTTGTGCCAAAACCTCACACCAGTGGTGAAAAAAGAGAGATGAGGTTTTGTGTGGACTACAGGGGTCTCAATGCAGTCACTAGGACTGATGCCCATCCAATACCAAGGGCAGATGAGCTCATAGATACTTTGGCCTCAGCCAAATATCTCAGCACATTTGACTTGACAGCTGGCTACTGGCAGATCAGACTAGCTGATACTGCAAAGCCCAAAACAGCATTCTCAACCCCTAGTGGGCATTATCAATTTGTTTTGATGCCCTTTGGTCTGAAGAATGCACCTGCCACTTTCCAGAGGTTGGTGAATACAGTTCTCACAGGTCTGGAAGCCTATAGTGCAGCATATCTAGATGATATTGCTGTCTTTAGCTCCACCTGGGAGGATCACCTGGTCCACCTCAGGAATGTTTTACAGGCCCTGAAAAAAAAGCAGGCCTGACTATCAAGGCCACTAAGTGCCAGATAGGGCAGAGTCAGGTTGTGTACCTGGGCCACCTTTTGGGTGGAGGCCAGGTTCAACCTTTGCAGAGCAAGATCCAGACTATCATGGACTGGACTGCTCCAACTACCCAGACTCAGGTGAGAGCCTTCTTAGGCCTGACTGGGTACTATAGGAGATTTGTCAAGGGGTATGGATCAATAGTGACACCCCTGAATGACTTAACTTCTAAGAAAATGCCCAAAAAGGTTCAGTGGACAGTTAGCTGTCAAAAGGCATTTGATGACCTGAAGCAGGCCATGTGCACTGCTCCCATTCTACAGAGTCCTGATTACTCCAAGAAGTTCATTGTTCAAACTGATGCATCTGAATTGGGGGTAGGGGCTGTACTGTCACAATTGAATGAAGAAGGTCAGGATCAGCCAGTAGCTTTCATTAGAAGAAGGCTGACCCCTAGAGAGAAACGTTGGTCAGCCATTGAGAGGGAGGCCTTTGCTGTGGTCTGGGCTCTGAAGAAGTTGAGGCCATACTTGTTTGGTACCCACTTCCTTGTTCAGACAGACCATAAGCCCCTCTTATGGCTAAAACAAATGAAGGGTGAAAACCCCAAACTGCTTAGGTGGTCCATTTCCCTACAGGGGATGGACTTCACAGTGGAACATAGACCTGGGAGTAACCATGCCAATGCAGATGGACTCTCTAGGTACTTCCACTTAGATCATGAAGACTTAACTGGGCAAGGTTAGTTTAATGTCCCTATGTTTGGGGGGGGGGGTTGTGTAGGAGAGTAGGATCTGCTTCACATGGGTACCCCCACTTTTTGCTGATGCTTCACTGTTTATCGACCTTAGTCTGGCTGGGGCCCTGCTAATCAGAACCCCAGCCTAGCTGCTTCCTCTCTAAAATGGTTTCCATGTGCCTTAGGCACATCACTGATTGGAATCTGGAGTGCCCTTATAAGTCCCTAGTATATGGTATACTATGTACCAAGGGCATAGGTACCTCAGAGGCCTACCAGGGGCTGCAGCATGTATTATGCCACCCCTGGAAGGCCATCCAAACTGACACCACAGGTCTGCTACTGCAGCCTGGGTAAGGTGGTGCATGCACCCCTTACTGTGATATAGGTTACCTATATCACTAAATACATACACACATATAAACCTATAAGTCACTCCTATGGCAGGCCTTATCAATCCTGAAGGCAGAGTGCGTGGTTCCTATGTGAGAGGGTGCCCCTGCATGAGCAGGACCCCTCTGCAGCGTTCGGAGACCCTTCTCTGATGCTGTTTGTAGTGCAACCTGACCATATACTCTTAAGCGCATTATAACCTCGCGTTAAATGCTAACTTTGGAATGGCTGCACCTAAACATGTCGTGTTTGGTGTCAAACATCTTGGAATACTACTCCCCACCAATTCTGGCGGCGGGGTAGCATTCCACCCTTCTAGAGGAGAGACATGTTAACCCTGGCCTGGCCGGTAACTTCTTTCTAAAGCCCTGGCATCACAAAATGGATGCTGCTGCCACAGACACGAGTCTGGCCTCCTGCTGCTGGACGAAACTCCGGCAGGGAGGCCTGGACAATAGGTTTCCTGTCCCAGGGAGGTGTGACCACCTCCCCAGACAGGATAATGTGTATTGGGGCTGGGCGGGAGCACTTTCAGGTGCTTTGAAGTCCTGCACTGGGGGCACACTTGGTGTCCCTGTGCATACCCCAGTTCAAACCGGATCAGGGGCTTGCAGCCCCTGCTTTGGCGTGAACTGGACAAAGAGAAAGGGTGTAGCCACCCCTCTGCCCTGACCCACCCATAGGTGGGGCCACAGAGTAGTCCAACCCCTAAACTTGGTATAAGTTTAGGAACCCAGTCCTTAGGACTTTAGATTATCCCTGGATGAAACTCTGAAACAGAATTCTGGACCTTCGACGCTCTACTCAAGACTAGAGGACAGAAGAATCTCCCTTTGGGTCAAGGAGTGACTCCCCTGCTTGGCAGGCACCAAAGAAGCAATTGTCCGGTCTGCATCGCCTAAGCTCCCGTTGGACGCCGAAGTCTTTGCATCACCAGAGGTGCGTTTTCAGACTTCCCCGAGGCTGCCCTGAGTCCCCAGCAAAGCTGAGGCCCATAGCTGTCGTGGGTAACGTGGAACCATGACCCCTGGACACCGCACGCATTTGCTAGTGCATCCTCTTCTGGGTCTTCCACGAAGTCGTGCTTTGGACTCCGAGTAGCCCTAGCCTCCAGCACCAACTGCTCCGAAGATCACTGGCCTCCACTCCACGAGTGTCCTGTGAGCCAGCTCCACGTGCAATGTCTCGAGGCTCCTTCGCAGTCGCTTGCCCGTTGGCTAGTAGCCCTTCACGAAGGCCAATCCTTTTCTTCTTGGGCACCCTGGTTGCTCCAGGCTTGCCCTCACTTACCCTCGCTGGATGAGTTCCTCAGACCTTGCTGGTCTGCATCATCGACGTTCTTCACTTTCATCGAGACTTGCTGTTGCCAAGGCTTGTTGGGTCCAATCCGGTCGCCGATACCTCAGCACTCAACAGACATCATGTACCAGCCCGAATCCTGCTCCTGGTCGCCGACAACGCCTCCTGGACCTCATGGCTGAAGAGTCAAGATGACCGTCAACCTACCTGAAGCACTCGACATCGGTGGGCATCCGCTCATCGCCATCCTGGTCACTGGCTAGTGACCCAGACTCTGTCCCCTCTGCTTTCAGGTTCTTCAGATCTCCGATCCACTCTTGGATCCACCCGGACACTTTCCACTTGGTCGCCAGCAGAACTTTGCAGCAGATCGCCATTCAAATCGATGACGAAACCCGACCCCGAAAGGCACCTATGCACCCGGCTTCCCTGGGTGAGGTAACACGAGTACTCCGGTGCTCCCGTGGGTAGAGACTCTAGAACGACCTAGTTCTCAAAGGGTTTGCTCCAAGTCCTCCTTTAAGTGTCCCTTTTCTTTAATTTCCTGATCGGGACTTTCTCCATAGAAGTTAACGGCGTATCGCGGTTGTGTATTTACACTGCACGCGTCCCCGTGGGTCCCCTGTGTCACTACCTTGGGTGGTTCCTTGTGGTCCAAGCACTTCTAGAGGCTCTAGGCCTAGTGTCTAGTTCAGTCGTGGTTCTTATACCACTTTATTGGTATATGGTTTGGTACGCCCCTAGGGCCCAAACGTGTATTTGTGCTATTACTGTGTTTAAATAACTTATAACTTGTGTACTTGAACTCTAGCCTCATAAAGAGACTAGAGGGGTGTGTTTAGCAATAAATACATATATTTTGAATATATACCTGGTGTGGTGCTCTTTCATTTGGTCACTCAAGAGATTATAGACTGGTAAAACAAGCTGCTTTACATTCCTTCAAGACTTAGCCTGAAGGCTGCTCTCCATAGCTACCACTAGGATAGCTTTCAATAAGGTTGTCTTTAACCTATCTCCAATAAGGGGTTGTTTGGACTGGTGCAAGGTGCCCACTATAATTAGTGGACAGCATATGCCAGGCCAACTTCTCACAATGACCACAAGACCAATCAAGACCAGGATCAGTGAGCACAGGAGCACTATCCGCCGTTGCCATACGGCAACCAAGATGACGAACCACTTCATTGAAAAAGGTCACTCATGTGATGAGATACAGTGGACCATCCTGGAGGCTAACCAGATATGGAGTAATTCCGCACTCTTGAGACATGAACAACATTGGGTTCATCGCCTACGCACCCACATTCGGGGTCTCAATGATGAGATACCGTGGGTTGAACTATAACACGGAGTCCGAGAGTCCCCTGTCCTGAATACCCTCACTTGCTAGAGAATAACTCCATGTTCTTGTCACTCTCCTGGGAGCTTTAACATCAGTGACACCTACTGGCACAGAATAGGTCCCAACCGCCATACCACCCTTGGCTTCCCTGATCGCCTAGTGGGTGCACACCACACACCACGTCTCCACATCCTGGGGATGGGCTACTTCGGCTGCAGAGCACTTTTCTGCACATTGGAATGTGTGACACGCACTCTTTTTACCTGTTACATCTACTGGCGCTGAGTAGGTTCCAATAACCTCACTGCCTTATTTCCGGGGACCCGAGATCGCCGAGTGGGCGTACACCTCATACCACGGCTTAATCCTCCTGTGGCGGGTCTACCTCGGCCGATAAGCACTTTGATGTACTCTGGTATGTACACACACATTCCCCCTCTACATCTGCAACCTTTTCCTGCTTTGCCGATCTTTCCACCACTAGATCTGCAGGTGGCAAGATCTTCGGCTCTCATTGTTTCCTTTCTGCCCTATCCTCGTCAATATCACGGGAGAGTAGGCATTCCTGATCTCTATGACAACTGCGTAGGTTACCTCCTCTAGACGCATGCTCAGCTTGGTCCCGAGGAAGCGCCACGGATCCTTATGACCATCTAGGCGCGAAACATGTCGACCTGACCTTTTAGTCACCGGGGGCACATCACTGCCTACAGAAGTAACGTACAACCTTCAGGTTTTTTAGTATGACAAGGGTACCGCCACAATAAAGATACCCATTCTCTGGTATCCCTTAGCCATTTTTATCCTTCACATACACTTTCACCGTGCACATAGGACCCACCCCACACACCCACACTCATTTAACGGCTGTTCTCAAAAAGATATCCGCTAAAGTGACCCTTCGGGGGACCCGTAGGGCATTGCAGCGCCGGTCCGACGAGGAGCAAACGCCCGATGATGAAGCATGACATCCTTTGGGGTGTGTGAGGGCAACATGAGACAAGACTTGTCCTTCCCCCTGCAGAGTGGGTTCTAGACCTAGGTTTACCCTCTTGCTTATTCCTCTACTCCTTTTACTTCTCTTGCTGGTGAGTGGGTGACTTTTTTGCACCCCCACCGACGGAACAGTGACCCTCTTTTTTGGTTTGACGACTTGAGCGTGGAGCACGGGCACTGGACCATAATTAGCTCCCGGTCCCCCTCCTCCTCTTCTGTTGATACACTCATACAGTCACTGTCACACCCACTCACTCACCAGCACACTCACTCACTCAAACACTTACACATCTACTTACTCACGCATTCACTCACTCACTCACTAACAAAGAAACTCATTCACCAATGTTCTTTCTTATACTTTCTTATACATACACATTAATACAGTTTATCTTTTTTTAAACCAAGAAAGGTGGTTCTAATGATAACCTTTGTTTGTTTGTGATTTTTCAGAACTTTATTTTAGGTTTTTAGCATTTTGAATTTTCTTTTTTTAAAAAAACAAAATGGCAACTGGGAAAAGTTAAATTAAAAAAACTCAAAACTGAGGATATGTGTTACTCAGCAAAAAAAAATTAACACTTATGAAGTTGTGCTGCCTCCATAACTGCAGCAATCAATTGTTCCCCTACAGTGAGGACGTTTTTGCAGTCCAAACAAAATGTCCTGATTCTTTGGAGCTTCTGGGACTTCTAGGGGGATGTTGCTGGACCTCAGTAGTGTCTAGGGTCCCCTGGTGCAATGAGTGTTGTTAGATTAGGTCCATTGCTGCGTGTATAATGTCATGTATAAGTTAGCATTCGCTATGCCATCTGCTTTCGTCTTCCATTTTGTGTGGTGATCGAAACTATTCCTTCTTGTATTCCAAGAAATGCCCTTTACTAAGTTTTGTTTCTTCAATAATGAACAGTTAGTGCCAGCACATCGCTTTCCCGCAAGATAGAGGCCCACTCCCACCTGTCTAGTTCTTTGATCATAGCACAGGGTGAAACAGCCTTGGACTGGGCCAAGTTGTGCAAGATATGGGAGCAAAAACCTTTTTTATGTGTCTTTCACTGTTCAGCTGCAGTAGCCTGGAAAATTCCACTGTGGGTGTGTCTTTGACTAACCATGTAATGTATAATGTATCCATGCTTGTGATTGTTCAGTTCCCTCTGTAGCACTCTTTCGAGACTGGACAGATGGGACTGCGCTCTGAGCTTATATGAATAAACAGTTATTGATATATATATTCTCCACTGTCTCCACGACTCTTCATTTGGTAAGGAAGGCTGAGAGGTGGTCATTAGTGACCCGAATGACCCTTTGGGCCACTTCCTTCAGTTGGCGCCCGAACAGGGACTCCTTTGGTCTGTGACCCACCCTTTTCCCGCAAGAGGAGGGGAGGACAAGGACATCATCAGGTTGGACTGACGGCTCAGGGATCCCTGCCTGAAGAGTTCTGGTACTCGCAGCTGCTGCCTCTGTCCCACCGGAGGGTGCCTTGCCCAGCGGTCATCCCGACTACGGTCCTGAAACGGCAAACCCTTCATGTGACTGTTTGGTCCGAAGAGTCCGCAGTGGAGAACTGGTCTATTTGTGCGCCTGACATCAGGTGAGTCTGTTTTGGTTCTATGTGAATGTGGTACCACTGTGAGTTGGCTTTGTTTCAGCCCGGGGCTGTCTTGGTGAAAAGTGTTTTCAAATACTTTGCCAGGTAACATAAGGATTTATGTTTCTCTTTTGCAATGCCTGGTTTTAGTAAAATTTGGACTTTGTGTGGTGGTTGCTGTTCTACAGATGCACAGTTAGCAGAATTCCCACCCTGCGCCCTCTGATATGTCTATTAAACATGGCCTTGGCCCTATAATGTTTATTACATTGTGGCACAAATATACGAGGGACAATGCCGAGTTACAATAGCCATTGACAGGCTCTTTTGATGAACAAAATATTGGATTCCTTCAAGAACAATTGCTCAAAAGGCGTAGTAGACAGTCTTTGTTCGACTCAGTTCGTACTTGGCAGAAGGAAGCTAGGCAGCGCCGTTTGAAGTCAGAGAGGGATGCCAGAAAAGGAAGAATGCAGACTCTTACGCAGAAGGCAGTAGCCTATGAGAAGGACAAGCGAGAGGCAGGAGTAGAGTGCGAGGACAGGATATTTCGGTTGCAAATTGGTAAGTATTATGTGGTTCAGGAAGATGGTGATATTTTCATGGAGACTCTGTTAGATGATCGACCTCCACCACCGTATTTTTCAGAGTGAATATATCCCGTTATTCCCCATCAGCAACAACAACCTGATCAGGATACATCTACTTCTATGGTGGTTGCACCTACTGCTCCAGTTGATGAACACCAGACCCCTCCCCCTTTGCTACAATCGTTGATTACTACGACCCCTGCTACTCCAGCTCCAGTCATTCATCCTCCATTGTCTTTCAGTACTGATACGCTTGTGCATGGTTTGGAAGATAGAAGTTTAATCAAATTTAAAGAACGATTAGGTCCGTTCATGCGATCTGGGGTGGGGGTGAACAAAAAGAAAGTAATAGCAGATCAGGTCATAAAGTGGGCCCGTAATGTGATTTACAGTGTTGAGGATATCTGGCGGGTCATGCGAGATTTTGAACCCTTAATACAAATATGCTCTCAAATATATGTCTGCTACACTGATTGATCTTTGGTACACACACATTGAGACAGAGGCCCCTTAGATATTATTTGATATTAGGGATAGTGTTTATGTAGGTGACTTGGAACCCAGTCAAGTGTTTGGGAATCTTTCAACTTTAGTTGCCTATAGAAATAGATTATATGATAAAAGCCCCACCCAGATAACTCAGTTTTCAATGCGAGAATTTCACCCTATTTATCATCCGGAAGTGCCTGCAGTGACGGATCAGCATTGAGCAATCACTAGACATGCTGTAGCCGCCCGTTTTCAGGAGCAATGGGTTTATATCCCATGGAAACGGAATGAAGTCTTAGCCCTTAACCCCTTGACATGCGATCGGAATTCCGCTCGTGTGCTGGACATTCCGATCGCGGGTGTGGTCGTGACGAGCTCAGCTCATCATGCGCACAGCGCTACCGCGCAGCATGACGAGCTGAGCTCGTCACGCGCATCGAAGGGGTTAAGTCTACTTTGCCCGATCCTCAGAAAAATCCTACAGCTTATTACTAAGAATTGTCTGAGGCGGTATCTTCTACCGTGATGACCCTCGCTGATATTGAAATGTTTTTTTGGTTTCGTAGTTCCAGTTGATGTTTGGCGACAGGTACACACTAGGCCTGGGCGGTTAATTCCGCTCCGCTCGAGGAATTTGCGGAATTTTGGCAATTCCGCGGAGAACACGGAATTGGCGAAAATTCCGTGATCCGCGGTGTAGCGGAATTTTTTCCTTGTTCGTGCTTTCAAAATGCGTGTTCGCGTGCGCGGGAGCGACTTACCGGGATCCCTGCGTTCGCCGACGAGTTTTCCAATCCGGCCGCGCGATCCCACAAGAGTGTGCGATCGCGAACACGTCATTCGGACGTGCCATCGGACATCCGCGTTCGCGAACAGGAAACACGCATCGTGAGCGGGTGGGACAAGTGAAACAAGATGGCCGCGCCAATTGGTGACCGCATGGGCAAGTTCGCGAGATATTTCCCCCCAAGCACGCAAACAGCGTCCCCGAACAGGAAAAACGCATCGAGAACGGGCGGAACAAGCAATTCCGCGTGCTCGCAGAATTCTGCGGAGCTCGCGGAGATTTTTTACCGTTTCGCGGAACTTTGCGTAACGCGACTACGCAAATTCTGCCCACCCCTAGTACACACTCAGGGCCATGTTGCTGAGTTAGGAGGAACTTGGGATGTGATTAGGGGTTTAGATCGAAATAGGAAGCCAGGTGGTAAACCATGTGCTGAATTGCTTGCTTTGCCTGGCCGTATCATAACATACATGCACACACTCATTCCGCCTAAGAAAGTTAGTTGGGACAGAATGACAGCCTGTCGGCAGAAGAAAGATGAAAGTGTGTCTGATTTTTTCACTAGGTTCGAAGACACCTTTTTGGATCACAGTGGGCAGGATATGTCTACAGAAGGAGGAGTTTGTTTATTTGTTGGCAGGTTTGTTAATAATCTTCGTCCTGAAATAATGTCTAGACTTCAGGTGTCTGAAAGTACATGGACTACGTCTTCTCCTTCAGTAATCCTAAATATGGCCCAGTATTATGAACAGAGATAATGAAGAGAAAGATAAGAATGATAAGAAACATAAGGATAATGTCGTATTGCCTCGCATTCCTCAGTATAAAATACCGCAGGCAGGAGAGCGAGCTCTCCTTCAAATTGTTCAGGAACTAATTCAAAAAGGAGTTGTCGAAAAATCAACAGGTAATGTATGTAATTGTCCTATTCTTCCGGTCCTCAAAAGGACATTGTCAGGTTCTTCCGATAAAAACCAAGATGTGTATCGTTTTGTGATTTATTTGCGAGAAGTTAATAAAATAGTGGTTCCCCTATTTGCAGTGGTTCCTGATATCACCACACTTTTGACAATGATTCCTTGTACTGCTCAGTTTTTCTCTGTTATTGATTTAAAAATTGCATTTTTTAGTATTCCTATACATCCAGATAGTAGGCATTTATTTGGGTTTACACTGGCTGGTAAACGTTTCCGGTTTTGTCGCACTCCTCAAGGCTATACTGAAAGTCCTAGTATCTATAGTCAAGCATTGAATGGTCAGTTGAATCCACGTTTGCTTCCATCAGGTAATGTATTGGTGCAGTACATCGATGATCTGTTGATAGCTTCTGATACGGAACAAGGTTGTAAGGACAGTACGGTGAAGCTATTATTGCATTTGGCACAACATGGTCATAAGGTTTCTCTTTCAAAGTTTCAGTACTGTCATCGGGAGGTGACCTATTTAGGTCACCTGCTGTCGAAGGAGGGTAGAAGGTTGACTCCGGAGCAAATTAGTACTATTGCAAAAATGCCTTTTCCCTGCACTCAAAAGGATGTGCGTGCTTTTATAGGTATTACTTCATACTGTCGTCAGTGGATCCCAAATTATTCGCTACTAATTAAGCCCTTGCTTGCGCTAACAATGAAAACAGTGCATGAGCCTTTACCTTGGACACCTGATTGTCAGCAATCTTTTGAACAATTAAAAATTGGGCTTTGTTCTGCTCCAGTGCTTGGTACCCCTGATTATAGAAAACCCTTTGTGCTTTATGTTCCCGAGATGGCTGGTTGTTCTCTCTCTGTTTTGACACAAATATTTGGTGATAGACAGAGACCTTGCGCTTATTTTTCTGCTGTGCTTGATCCTGTCGCAAGGGCCCTCCCGAGCTGTCTATGAGCGGTCGCGGCTGTGGCCACTTCAATTAGACAATCGGCTGGACTTGTACTTGATTCTGACCTCACAGTTATGGTACCCCATGTTATGGACACACTTTTGAATAAGACAAAGACACAGCACCTCACCAGTGTACATCGTACAGGCTATGAATTGACATTGTTTGCTAAACATATTGTGATTAAAAGATGTGCCACTCTGAATCCAGCCACATTACTACCCCTCCCTTCTGACAATGATGCAGTTGACAAACATGATTGTATTTTCCGAACAGAGGAAGAGATGAAAGGACGGGTAGACTTGACTGATGTTCCCATATCTGACCCCCAAGGTGAACTCTATGTCGATGGCTCATGTTTTAAGTTACCCAATGGCACTACTACTGCAGCTTACGCTATTACTACATTGCACACGGTGGTGGAGACATCACGGGCCCCTATCATTCGGCTCAAGCGGCAGAGCTTGTTGCCCTTATCCGATCTTGCGAATTAAGTGAAGGACTAATTGTCAACATTTATACAGATAGCCAGTACGCTTTTGGGGTCACTCATAATTTTGGGCAATTGTGGGCTGAGCGAGGATTCCTTACGTCTCATGGCACTAAAATACAGCATGGACATCTCATATTGAGATTGTTATCGGCACTAAATCGCCCTAAGAAAATGGCGATTGTGAAATGTAGCGCCCATAAGAAAGTAACCAATGATGTGGGTAGAGGGAATGCATTTGCAGATCAGACACCTAAAGAGACTGCTCGTAGCAAAATGAAGAAAATGTTTGTCGCAGGCCCAGCAAGGGTTTTTTTTTGAGAAAACCATATTTGAGAATACAGTTGAAAGTGTGAAAGAGATACAGAGTGAAGCCACAATGGAAGAATTAGTAACATGGCAAGAAAATACAGCACAATTGAATGAAGAAGGGTGTTGGAGAACAGAAATGGATGCTACCTCATGGATACGTACTCCCCGTACTCCCCGTAGTTACTATGGCACATAGTCCGGCCCATATTGTTGCAAAAGGCATTATCAAATTATTGGCTCAGGTTTGGTGTAATGATAATATTTCCAAGACTGCTGTACATTTGGCTAAAAATTGTATGATTTATGTGAGAAGTTGGCCTGGCATATGCTGTCCACTAATTATAGTGGGCACCTTGCACCAGTCCAAACAACCCCTTATTGGAGATAGGTTAAAGACAACCTTATTGAAAGCTATCCTAGTGGTAGCTATGGAGAGCAGCCTTCAGGCTAAGTCTTGAAGGAATGTAAAGCAGCTTGTTTTACCAGTCTATAATCTCTTGAGTGACCAAATGAAAGAGCACCACACCAGGTATATATTCAAAATATATGTATTTATTGCTAAACACACCCCTCTAGTCTCTTTATGAGGCTAGAGTTCGAAGTACATAAGTTATAAGATCTTAAATCACAGTAATAGCACAAATACACGTTTGGGCCCTAGGGGCGTACCAAACCATATACCAATAAAGTGGTATGGGAACCACGACTGAACTAGACACTAGGCCTAGAGCCTCTAGAAGTGCTTGGACCACAAGGAACCACCCAAGGTAGTGACACAGGGGACCCACGGGAGACGCGTGCAGTGTAAATACACAACCGCGATACGCCGTTGACTTTTATGGAGAAAGTCGGGATCGGGAAAATAGAGGAAAGGGACACTTAAAAGAGGACTAGGACAAAACCCTTTGAGATCTAGGACTTTGAAGAGTCTCTACCCACGGGAGCACCGGAGTACTCGTGTTACCTCACCCAGGGAAGCCGGGTGCATAGGTGCCTTTCGGGGTCGGGTTTCGTCGTCGATTCGAATGGCGATCTGCTGCAAAGTGCTGCTGGCGGCCAAGAGAAAAGTGTCCGGGTGGATCCAAGAGTGGATCGGAGTTCTGGTGAACCTGAAAGCAGAGGGGACAGAGTCTGGGTCACTAGCCAGTGACCAGGAAGGCGATGGACAGATGCCCACCGATGTCGAGTGCTTCAGGTGCATTGATGGTCGTCTTGACTCTTCAGCCACGAGGTCCGGGAGGCGTTGTCGGCGACCAGGAGCAGGATTCGGGCTGGTGCTCGATGTCTGTCGAGTGCTGAGGTGTCGGCGACCGGATTGGACCCAACAAGCCTTGGCAACGGCAAGTCTCGAGTAAGATGTAGATCGTCGATGGTGCAGACCAGCAAGGTCTGTGGAACTCACCCAGCGAGGGTAAGTGAGGGCAGGCCTGGAGCAACCAGGATGCCAAGTAAGGAAAAGATTGGCCTTCGTTAAGGGCGACTAGCCAACGGGCTAGCGACCGCGAACGAGCCTCGTGACACCGCACGTGGAGCTGGCTTACAGGACACTCGTGGAGTGGGGGCCAGTGATCTTCGGTGCAGGTGGTGCTGGAGGCTAGGGCTACTCGGAGCCCAAAGCACGACTTCTTGGGAGACCCAGAAGATGGTGCACTTGCAAGTGTGCTCGGTGTCCAGGGGTCACGGTCTCAAGTCACCCACGATAGCCACGGGCCTCAGCTTTGCTGGGGACTCAGGGTAGCCTCGGGGAAGTCTGAGAATCCACCTTTGATGATGCGATGACTTCGGCGTCCGACGGGAGCTTCAGAAATGCGAACCGGACAGATGCTTCTTTGGTGCCTGCCAAGCAGGGGAGTCACTCCTTGACCCCAAGGGAGATTCTTCTGTCCTCTAATCGTGAGTAGAGCGTCGAAGGTCCAGGATTCAGTTTCAGAGTTTCATCCAGGTATAATCTAAAGTCCTAAGGACTGGGTTCCTACCTTTATTCTAAAAATAGGGGTTGGACTACTCTGTGGCCCCACCTATGGGTGGGTCAGGGCAGAGGGGTGGCTACACCCCTTTCCCTTTGTCCAGTTCGTGCCAAAGCAGGGGCTGCAAGCCCTGATCCGGTTTGAACTGGGGTATGCACAGGGACACCAAATGTGCCCCCAGTGCAGGACTTCAAAGCACCCGAAAGTGCTCCCGCCCAGCCCCAATACACATTATCCTGTCTGGGGAGGTGGTCACACCTCCCTGGGACAGGAAACCTATTGTCCAGGCCTCCCCTGCCGGAGTTTCGTCCAGCAGCAGGAGGCCAGACTCGTGTCTGTGGCAGCAGCATCCATTTTGTGATGCCAGGGCTCTGGAAAGCAGTTACCGGACTCGTCAGAGTTAACATGTCTTTCCCTCTAGAAGGGTGGAATGCTACCCCCGCCGCCAGGATTGGCGGGGGGTAGTATTCCAAGATGTTTGACACCAAACACGACATGTTTAGGTGCAGCCATTCCAAAGTTAGCATTTTACCGCGAGGATATAATGCGCTTAAGAGTATATGGTCAGGCTGCACTACAAACAGCATCAGAGATGGTCTCCGAACGCTGCAGAGGGGCCCTGCTCATGCAGGGGCACCCTCTCACATAGGAACCATGCACTCTGCCTTTAGGATTGATAAGGCCTGCCTTAGGAGTGACTTATAGGTTTCTATGTGTGTATGTATTTCGTGATATAGGTAACCTACATCACAGTAAGGGGTGCATGCACCACCTTACCCAGGCTGCAGTAGCAGACCTGTGGTGTCAGTTTGGATGGCCTTCCAGGGGTGGCATAATACATGCTGCAGCCCCTGGCAGGCCTCTGAGGTACCTATGCCCTTGGTACATAGTATACCATATACTAGGGACTTATAAGGGCGCTCCAGATCCCAATCAGTGATGTGCCTAAGGCACATGGAAACCATTTTAGAGAGGAAGCAGCTAGGCTGGGGTTCTGATTAGCAGGGCCCCAGCCAGACTAATGTCGAAAAACAGTGAAGCATCAGCAAAAAGTGTGGGTACCCATGTGAAGCAGATCCTACTCTCCTACACAACCCCCCCAAACGTAGGGACATTAAACTAACCTTGCCCAGTTAAGTCTTCATGTTCTAAGTGGAAATACCTAGAGAGTCCATCTGCATTCGCATGGTTACTCCCAGGCCTATGTTCCACTGTAAAGTCCATCCCCTGTAGGGAAATGGACCACCTAAGCAGTTTGGGGTTTTCACCCTTCATTTGTTTTAGCCATAAGAGGGGCTTATGGTCTGTCTGAACCAGGAAGTGTGTACCAAACAAGTATGGCCTCAACTTCTTCAGAGCCCAGACCACAGCAAAGGCCTCCCTCTCTATGGCTGACCAACGTTTCTCTCTAGGGGTCAGCCTTCTGCTAATAAAAGCTACTGGCTGATCCTGACCTTCTTCATTCAATTGTGACAGTACAGCCCCTACCCCCAATTCAGATGCATCTGTTTGAACAATGAACTTCTTGGAGTAATCAGGACTCTGCAGAATTGGAGCAGTGCACATGGCCTGCTTGAGGTCATCAAATGCCTTTTGACAGCTAACTGTCCACTGAACCTTTTTGGGCATTTTCTTAGAAGTTAAGTCATTCAAGGGTGTCACTATTGATCCATACCCCTTGACAAATCTCCTATAGTACCCAGTCAGGCCTAAGAAGGCTCTCACCTGAGTCTGGGTAGTGGGAGCAGTCCAGTCCATGATGGTCTGGATCTTGCTCTGCAAAGGTTGAACCTGGCCTCCACCCACAAGGTGGCCCAGGTACACAACCTGACTCTGCCCTATCTGGCACTTAGTGGCCTTGATAGTCAGGCCTGCCTTTTGCAGGGCCTGTAAAACATTCCTGAGGTGGACCAGGTGATCCTCCCAGGTGGAGCTAAAGACAGCAATATCATCTAGATAAGCTGCACTATAGGCTTCCAGTCCTGTGAGAACTGTATTCACCAACCTCTGGAAAGTGGCAGGTGCATTTTTCAGACCAAAGGGCATTACCACAAATTGATAATGCCCACTAGGGGTTGAAAATGCTGTTTTGGGCTTTGCAGTATCAGCTAGTCTGATCTGCCAGTAGCCAGCTGTTAGGTCAAATGTGCTGAGATATTTGGCAGAGGCCAAAGTATCTATGAGCTCATCTGCCCTGGGTATTGGATGGGCATCAGTCCTAGTGACTGCATTGAGACCCCTGTAGTCTACACAAAACCTCATCTCTCTTTTTCCACCACTGGGGTGAGGTTTCGGTACTAGGACTACTGGACTAGCCCAAGGGCTATCTGAGGGTTCAATTACTCCCAATTCCAACATTTTCTGGACTTCAGTCCTGATACAGTCCCTGACATGGTCAGGTTGCCTATAAATCTTGTTTTTAATAGGCAGACTGTCCCCAGTGTCCACTTCATGAGTGCACCAGGTGGTCTGACTGGGTGTCAGTGAAAACATATGTCGAAACTGGTTGAGGACTTGCCTGCAATCAGCTTGTTGCTGGGTAGTGAGGCTGCCTGCCAAGGCTACACCATCAACTGACCCATCGTCAGGGTTCTGTGAGAGCAGGTCAGGGAGTGGGTCACTCTCTTCCTCCTGCCCTTCATCAGTAGCCATGAGCAAGCCCATGTCTGCCCTGTCCACATATGGTTTTAACCTGTTGACATGGAGAACCCTGTGGGGACTCCTGGGTGTTCCTAGGTCCACTAAATAAGTGACCTCACCCTTCTGCTCAACAATAGTGTGGGGTCCACTCCATTTATCTTGGAGAGCTGCTGGGGCCACTGGCTCCAACACCCACACCTTCTGTCCTGGCTGGTAAACAGTCAGAACAGCCTTTTGGTCATGCCAGGCCTTCTGAAGTTCCTGGCTAGCCTCAAGGTTTTTGGTTGCCTTTTTCATGTACTCAGCCATCCTGGAGCGGAGACCAAGTACATAGTCCACTATATCTTGCTTTGGGGACTTGAGAGGTAACTCCCATCCTTCCTTCACCAAGCACAGTGGACCCCTCACAGGGTGTCATACAGAAGTTCAAAAGGGCTGTAACCAACCCCCTTCTGAGGCACCTCCCTATATGCGAATAAAAGGCAGGGCAAGAGTATGTCCCATCTACGCCTAAGCTTTTCTGGGAGCCCTTTAATCATGCCCTTCAAGGTTTTGTTGAATCTCTCAACTAAACCATTGCATTGTGGGTGATAGGGTGTGGTGAACTTATAAGTCACTCCACACTCCTTCCACATTGCTTTCAAGTACCCAGACATGAAGTTAGCATCCCTGTCTGATACTACCTCCTTAGGAAAGCCCACTCTTGAGAAGATTCCCAGGAGGGCCCTTGCCACCACAGGTGCTGTAGTGGTCCTGAGGGGAATAGCTTCTGGGTACCTGGTGGCATGATCCACTACCACCAGGATAAACCTGTGCCCAGAGGCTGTTTGGGGATCCATGGGACCAACAATGTCAATCCCTACCCTCTCAAAGGGCACCCCCACCACAGGTAGTGGTATCAGGGGGCCTTTGTAGTGCCACCTGCTTTGCCACTGGCTTGGCAGGTTACACAGGAGCGACAAAACTCCTTACTGTCTTCAGACATGTGGGGCCAGTGAAAGTGAGGGACAATTCTGTCTCAAGTCTTGTTCTGGCCCAGGTGTTCTGCTAAGGGAATATCATGGGCTAGGGTCAATAGGAAGCCCCTGAACTTCAAAGGTATTACCAACCTCCTGGTAGCACCAGGCTTGGGGTCTCTACTCTCTGAGTACAGGAGTCCATCATCCCAATACACTGTATGGGGACCACTAGCTTTCCCAGCAGCCTCAGCAGCAGCTTGCTGTCTGAGGGGTTCAAGGGAGGGGCAGCTCTGCTGCTCCTGGCTCAGATCTGCCCTAGAAGGTCCCCTGTCCCCAAGAACTCAACCTGGTCAAGTTCAAGTTCATCTGGGACAGTTCCTTCTTCAGGGCTGAGATCATCCCCCTCAAGGGACTGATCTTCCTCCTGAGCCAAGGGGAAGGCACTGCCTTAACCCTACTACTCCTCCTCTTGGAAGGCACTTGGTCCATTCTTCCAGAATCCAAGGCCTGTTCAGTGCTAGACATTTTGGCTTGTGACCTGGTCACAGCAAACACATCTGCAGGGATCCCCAGCATTTCTGCATGGGTCCTGAGCTCCACTTCTGCCCAAGCAGAAGTCTCTAAGTCATTGCCAAGCAAGCATTCGACTGGTAGGTTTGCACTTACCACAACCTTCTTAAGGCCAGTTACCCCTCCCCAGGAGAAGTTAACAACTGCCAGAGTATGGTCTGTTCTGACATTGCTAGCATTGGTCACTTGGTACATCTCACCAAGCATAACTTGCCCAGGTAGCACAAGGTCTTGTGTCACCATTGTGACACTTGCCCCTGTGTCCCTAAATGCCAAAGCCTCACGTCCATTAATTAAAGGCTGTTGTCTGTACTTGCCCAGATTACTGGGACTCACAGTGGAGGTCACATCCATGCCTCCATCACAGACTAACACAGCCTGAGTTAGTTCTCTGACTAAGTCAGAGCCCAACTCAGTTCCCAGGGTGAACCCTACTAAACCCTTTGCTGGAGCACTTCCACCAACTGTACTAGGGGGAACAGGTGCCTTAGGGGCATTGGTGGGTGCTGGACTGGAGTCTTTGGACTTGGTGCAATCACTGGTCCAGTGGGTCTTTTGCTTACAGACCTTGCACCATGGTTTTCTTTGGCCTTTACCCTTGGTAGACTGGGAATCCCCACCAGAAGAAGATTTTGGGGGCCTGATGAAGACTTTTGATCTTTACCCTTCTCCCCACCCTTGTCAGAGTTCTTAGCATCTTGCTTCTTGGTTTCCCCACCTTGGTTCTGTACCTTCTGCTTCACCCTGGTCCTGACCCATTTGTCTGCCTTCTTTCCCAATTCTTGGGGAGAGGTCAGATCAGAGTCTACCAGGTATTGATGCAACAGCTGATTTTGACAGTTATTAAGAATCTGCTCCCTCATTATCAGATTATACAATCCTGAGAAGTCACACACCTTACTGCCCATCAACCAGCCTTCCAGAGCCTTGGCAGAACAATCCACATAGTCTACCCAGTCTTGAGTCTGTGCTTTTGGGTGTCTCTGAACTTCAACCTGTACTGTTCAGTGGTTAGGCCAAACCCATCAATAAGAGCACTCTTCAAGACCTTGTAATTGTCAGCATCCTCCTCTCTAACAGTGAGGAGCTTATCTCTACCTTTGTCAGCAAAGGAGAGCCACAAGATTGCTGCCCACTGCTCCTGAGGGACCTTCTGTACTTTACAGGCCCTCTCTAAAGCAGTTATCCATTTGTGGATATCATCCCCACTCTGGTAGGGAGGGACAATATTGCTCAGGTTCCTATGGTCATAGGACCTTTCCCTGTCTCTAGGGACATGGCTGCCACCATGGGACTCTAGTCCCAACTTTCTTCTCTCTCTAAGGAGATCTAGGGATTCTCTATCTAAAGCCAATTGCTTTTTTCTGAGTTCCAGCTGAGTTTCCTCATACTGGACTAGCCTCTTTTTCTCTCATGAGAGGATTCCCTCCTATGAGATGAGACAGAGCTCCCTATAGAGGTGCCAGAGTGGTTAGACTCCTGAGAAGGAGACCTAGACCTTCTGGGCACACTCTTAATCCTTCCTGGGGGGACAAAGAGGGCATCATCTTGATCATCCTCATCATCATCCACAGGAGGGATTTGGTTTTCCAGGTCAGGGTCATTGTCACCCTCCTGGCCAGTTTCAGAGGGGGGCTGGGGGTACTGGTACCCCTAGCGTCCTCCTCTTCTCCTGCCCCACCCTCAGCTCCTACCCCTTCAGTCCCTACAGGCTTACTAAGGTCATAAGCCACCAACAACTCCTTGAGGTGTTGGGTGGTGGGGCTTTGGCCTGTCCTTATTTTTCTCAAGTTACATAAAGCTCTCAATTCCAAGAATGGGAGTGTATCATACTTGGAGGGTGGAAGCTCAATGGCTTCCTGCAAGGATTCTTTGGATCCTGCCCTTAAAGACATTACTAGTGTGGTGTGGTGTATGCACTACCTACTCTAGTGTGGCCTACTAAACTCTCTTGAGTTGTAGAAAGGGTTGTGCTATCCCTTAACACACAACTCTAAGTTCAGTAGAACTTACTTTTATTCTAAGCTTAAATTATATGTACCTTAGGTACCTTTAGTGGTTTTCAGTTGATCAATTCAATTGAGATTATCTGGTAAAACAATAGCAAGCTGGAATCCCACACGCTGCACACCAATGTGAGAAGTTGGCCTGGCATATGCTGTCCACTAATTATAGTGGGCACCTTGCACCAGTCCAAACAACCCCTTATTGGAGATAGGTTAAAGACAACCTTATTGAAAGCTATCCTAGTGGTAGCTATGGAGAGCAGCCTTCAGGCTAAGTCTTGAAGGAATGTAAAGCAGCTTGTTTTACCAGTCTATAATCTCTGGAGTGACCAAATGAAAGAGCACCACACCAGGTATATATTCAAAATATATGTATTTATTGCTAAACACACCCCTCTAGTCTCTTTATGAGGCTAGAGTTCGAAGTACATAAGTTATAAGGGGCATATTATCAACGGCCAGCGATAATTATCGCTGGCCGTTCACAGCGTGAGAATAGTTATCGCCGGCTACCGCAGATAATTATCGCCATGCTAGCGCTGTATTAACAACGCATAGCGCAATGGCGATAATTATTCCTGCGATAGCTTGTTTTCCATGGAACATCGCTGGTTTTCCAGCGATGTTCCATGGAAAAGCGGCGATAACCTTGCTGATACGACCCTGTGGTCGTATCAGCAGAATCCATCTCCCATGTAAAGTATGCTTAAGTCAGGAATTTAACAGACGTTAAATTCCTGAGTTAAAGCTGAGGTAGCGCGATTTCTTTTATCGCTGCACCTCCTTGTTAATATCGCGAAGCTGCCTTCGCGATATTAACTTGTGTTGTTTTCACAGCCACGCCTTCTTTGCATCTCATTAGCGATGCAAGGCGAGGCTGTGAAAACGAGCTCTACATCAAGGAAACACGCGCTAGCGTGTCCTTGATGATATTGCGATATAATTATCGCCGCTTTTCGCCCGAAAACGGACGCTAAAGCGGCGATAATTATATCGCCAGCCCTTGATAATATGCCCCTAAGATCTTAAATCACAGTAATAGCACAAATACACGTTTGGGCCCTAGGGGCGTACCAAACCATATACCAATAAAGTGGTATGCGAACCACGACTGAACTAGACACTAGGCCTAGAGCCTCTAGAAGTGCTTGGACCACAAGGAACCACCCAAGGTAGTGACACAGGGGACCCACGGGAGACGCGTGCAGTGTAAATACACAACCGCGATACGCCGTTGACTTCTATGGAGAAAGTCGGGATCGGGAAAATAGAGGAAAGGGACACTTAAAAGAGGACTAGGACAAAACCCTTTGAGATCTAGGACTTTGAAGAGTCTCTACCCACGGGAGCACCGGAGTACTCGTGTTACCTCACCCAGGGAAGCCGGGTGCATAGGTGCCTTTCGGGGTCGGGTTTCATCGTCGATTCGAATGGCGATCTGCTGCAAAGTGCTGCTGGCGGCCAAGAGAAAAGTGTCCGGGTGGATCCAAGAGTGGATCGGAGTTCTGGTGAACCTGAAAGCAGAGGGGACAGAGGCTGGGTCACTAGCCAGTGACCAGGAAGGCGATGGACAGATGCCCACCGATGTCGAGTGCTTCAGGTGCGTTGACGGTTGTCTTGACTCTTCAGCCACGAGGTCCGGGAGGTGTTGTCGGCGACCAGGAGCAGGATTCCGGCTGGTGCTCGATGTCTGTCGAGTGCTGAGGTGTCGGCGACCGGATTGGACCCAACAAGCCTTGGCAACGGCAAGTCTCAAGTAAGATGTAGATCGTCGATGGTGCAGACCAGCAAGGTCTGTGGAACTCACCCAGCGAGGGTAAGTGAGGGCAGGCCTGGAGCAACCAGGATGCCAAGTAAGGAAAAGATTGGCCTTCGTTAAGGGCAACTAGCCAACGGGCTAGCGACCGCGAAGGAGCCTCGTGACGCCGCACGTGGAGCTGGCTTACAGGACACTCGTGGAGTGGGGGCCAGTGATCTTCGGTACAGGTAGTGCTGGAGGCTAGGGCTACTCGGAGCCCAAAGCACGACTTCTTGGGAGACCCAGAAGATGGTGCACTTGCAAGTGTGCTCGGTGTCCAGGGGTCACGGTCTCAAGTCACCCACGATAGCCACGGGCCTCAGCTTTGCTGGGGACTCAGGGTAGCCTCGGGGAAGTCTGAGAATCCACCTCTGGTGATGCGATGACTTCGGCGTCCGACGGGAGCTTCAGAAATGCGAACCGGACAGATGCTTCTTTGGTGCCTGCCAAGCAGGGAGTCACTCCTTGACCCCAAGGGAGATTCTTCAGTCCTCTAATCGTGAGTAGAGCGTCGAAGGTCCAGGATTCAGTTTCAGAGTTTCGTCCAGGTATAATCTAAAGTCCTAAGGACTGGGTTCCTACCTTTATTCTAAAAATAGGGGTTGGACTACTCTGTGGCCCCACCTATGGGTGGGTCAGGGCAGAGGGTTGGCTACACCCTTTCCCTTTGTCCAGTTCGCGCCAAAGCAGGGGCTGCAAGCCCCTGATCCGGTTTGAACTGGGGTATGCACTAGGGACACCAAATGTGCCCCCAGTGCAGGACTTCAAAGCACCCGAAAGTGCTCCCGCCCAGCCCCAATACACATTATCCTGTCTGGGGAGGTGGTCACACCTCCCTGGGACAGGAAACCTATTGTCCAGGCCTCCCCTGCCGGAGTTTCGTCCAGCAGCAGGAGGCCAGACTCGTGTCTGTGGCAGCAGCATCCATTTTGTGATGCCAGGGCTCTGGAAAGAAGTTACCGGACTCGTCAGAGTTAACATGTCTTTCCCTCTAGAAGGGTGGAATGCTACCCCCGCTGTCAGGATTGGCGGGGGGTAGTATTCCAAGATGTTTGACACCAAACACGACATGTTTAGGTGCAGCCATTCCAAAGTTAGCATTTTACCGCGAGGATATAATGCGCTTAAGAGTATATGGTCAGGCTGCACTACAAACAGCATCAGAGATGGTCTCCGAACTCTGCAGAGGGGCCCTGCTCATGCAGGGGCACCCTCTCACATAGGAACCATGCACTCTGCCTTTAGGATTGATAAGGCCTGCCTTAGGAGTGACTTATAGGTTTCTATGTGTGTATGTATTTCGTGATATAGGTAACCTACATCACAGTAAGAGGTGCATGCACCACCTTACCCAGGCTGCAGTAGCAGACCTGTGGTGTCAGTTTGGATGGCCTTCCAGGGGTGGCATAATACATGCTGCAGCCCCTGGCAGGCCTCTGAGGTACCTATGCCCTTGGTACATAGTATACCATATACTAGGGACTTATAAGGGCACTCCAGATCCCAATCAGTGATGTGCCTAAGGCACATGGAAACCATTTTAGAGAGGAAGCAGCTAGGCTGGGGTTCTGATTAGCAGGGCCCCAGCCAGACTAATGTCGAAAAACAGTGAAGCATCAGCAAAAAGTGGGGGTACCCATGTGAAGCAGATCCTACTCTCGTACAATTTATATGAAACATAATCCAGGAAAAGGTACTCCCACACCATCTGGTAATTTTGCACCACCTACATTCCCTTTTGAGGTCCTTCAAATGGACTTCATTGAGTTAGAACGCTGCAATAACCTCAAATATGTTTTGGTGGTTATATGCACGTTCAGTAAATAGGTTGAGGCTTATCCCACTAAAGACAATACAGCCACTATAACTGCGAAGATATTCCTTAAAGAGTTTTTCCTCAATTCGGCATGCCCCAAATTATCTGGATTGACAACGGAAGTCATTTTAACGGGAAAGTGATTACATTAATATGTGAGGGTTTGCATACTACACAGAAGTTTCATGTAGCCAATCACCCGCAATCGGGGGATTGGTTGAGAAGTACAATGGTACTCTCAATCTAAAATTGGCAAAAATCCAAGAGTCAACAGGGTTAAAGTGGCCAGATGCTCTTCCATTGGCCCTTCTCTCAACTAGAACCACAGCACACTCTAGAACCGGATTATCACCTTTTGAGGAGCTATTCGGTCATCCGGAAAATGTGTGGGGTGTCCCCCGCCCTAGGCGGTTTTCAGATATCGAATCTCCTGTATTGCTTGATTATCTTGGACAGTTAACAGAATATTTACGTCCAATTCACCAACAGGTATGAGAGTTGTTGCCCCCCAAACCAGAGGGACCTGGCCACAACATCCAGCCTGGGGATTTCATTTTTGTTTGAAACTTTCAAAGGATGAAAAGTTTGGAGCCCAGGTGGAAAGGTCCGGAACAGGTTCTGCTGGTTACTCGAACAGCCGTCAAAGTTGCTGTTCGAAAGAACTGGGTTCATGGAATCCACTGCAAAAGGATAACTTTGCTATTGCCTGGTGGTGGAATAGAAGGTGTTAAAGGTGGACAAACATCCAGATTCAGTGACGATAGACTGGATGGGACAGAAGCCGATCCAGTGAATGAAAGCATTTTGAGCATACCTGTCTCACCAGAAATACGAGTAGTTGAAGAGGCTTTGTTCGCTGATCATACAGCGCCTGGGACTGACAGGTATAACTTACGCCCTCGGATGAGAATGAAAAGGGGGCATGAAGAAAGAGATAAATGAACAAGATAGTGAGAGGCACCCCAACATAACTCCGACTAACGTCAATATCGGTGGGGACCGGCTGACTGAGATCTTCACGAATGACCACTAGAGATACAGAACTGGTTATTGAGATTGAACTGTTGGTCCCTGGAGTGGAAGCAAATGGGGTGTTGACCTTAACTGTGCTGAGGCCCCCAATATTGAGTGGGGTCAGGTCTTTAGTTCTGCGAGATTTGTCTTTTCCCACCTTCGGATATCAGCCACCAGCTCAAGAAATTGCTGCTGTTCGCCTTTGCATTCTACAGCGTGTTATCAATGAAATTGGCTCTGAGTTAGTAAGGGACTGTTGATTGAGCTGTGAGCCGTCAATAATATTCAAGATTAGGGATGGACTGCAGAAGGTACAAAAGTACTGAATAGCAGTACCAGCGAGGATTGGAACAAGTAAAAATTCTTACATTGTTTGAACATTAGTTAGGAAAGTATACTCCGAGTGTATACCGCCTTTAGCGACATGGGATAGACTAGGAGAGAGCTCAGGACAGACCAAGCTCCACCGCCGGTGCTCAAGAGTGCCATCTGATTGATGGACAATATGAGCCTGTACCAGTGAGACTCTGACGGACACTGGGAACATTCATATTTCGTTTTCCTTTTTCTTTTTTCGTTATTTCCTCTTTGATTGATTATGCATCCTTTTGGTAGAAAAGTTAAAGGAGAGGAGCAGTTTATTATCAGTATGCAGCGTAATGTTCCTTGGTCAAATTGTAAAAAAAATCATATGTGTTATTTCCTTGATAACTATGTTTGTCATAATGTGTGGGGTCTTGTGGGTTTTGAAGGACGCATACAGTGCACCCACACATATTGAGGAAAAGCGATCCCATTTGAGGCATAATAAAAGAAGTGCATTGAGCAATGTGTTTCTGGAGACCCATAAGAGGTTCTCTGGGAAAGGAACTGCTTCTTATCCTACCCAATCTGGTACTAGTCTTTGGACTGCGTACCATTGTGATTGGTAAATTACACGTACACAGAGCCGCCACAGTTTGTGGTAGTAAAGGGAGTGTTTGGAACTGGGTTATCCAGGTTGTGACAATAATACTTATTGTGATAACTTTTACATGGAAGAGCAGAACATAACATTGGTGGGCTGGCATTATCAGGAGTTGACAGTACCTCGAGAGGCAGGTTATTACCCCGCTCGTTGTACCATGGTGAACAGTACTGACACATCTTTGTACATTAACCGCTTAACTGCGGCGGCAATTCCGCCACGGTGCGGCCGTTTAGCGGAGTGGGCGGGGCTGCGTCGGCCAACGGACGTTCGCAGCACTACAGAGGTAGTGCTCGCGACGGCCGTTGGCCGACGGGCGTACGCAATGGGTTAATTGTTCAGGGATAATATTTAAAAGTACACTTCCCTTGGTGAACAAGAAGGATCCAAGTACCTTTGGAATCAACTCCAGATACGCTGCAGGGAATTATCAGGGGCCAATGTATGCACACCCAGGGTTTTTCTTCTTGTCTAATGGAACTTATTCCAATGTCTATAATGGTACCGATGATGTAGCCCTAGGAATGGTACTACCTCTGGGTGTCCCATGCAAATATGCAAAATCAAAAACTAGATGGGCAAAAAGGACATTAACGAAAGAGTTCTGTGAAGGCGTCACTGATATAGAAATCAATAATTACAGCAATGACATCACATTCGGATATATTCTTTCTTCTATTTTCACATTGGGTGGTACTTCCATGGCCAGGGGTGACAAATCTAGAGAATATTTTGGATGTAACCTGCAAATCTTGTCAAACACTACAGTAGCAGCTCTGCGCGACATCACTACTCAGTTAGAAAGCTTGCAGGTGTATTCTGAACAGACCAGATATGTGGCAGATTTTATTCTGGCAAAAACTGGTGGTGTGCGTGCCGTAGTCGGCGATCAGTGTGTTGTCGGTATTACAAATTTGGAAAAGAATATTACTCAACACATCATAGATATTATTGAAAATGTCAATGGAATGGAAAGTGGAATTTGGAATTGGTCTCTTTTCGATGGGTGGGGCTGGATCCTTGAGAAATTGATTTATATTTTAGTGGTATTGATATTGTGTTGTGTTGTGATTCAGTGCCTTCCTCTCTGCTGTTCATATTGTGGCACTATTTTCACGCCCAAACAGAAGATTTCAGTCCATGATTTTATGAATGTTGTTAAGATGTTACAGGAAGACATTGATGATCTAATGAATATAGACGAAGGTATATTCGAGGGGTCATCTCACCTTGCTGTCCCATTATCTGATGTAGAATGCAAGGAATTTCCATGACTTCAGTACACTTGCATTTTATGTTTCTGGTGCTCTATTGACCTCATGTCGTTCTTCTTGTATTCCGAGAAATGCCCTTTACTAAGTTTTGTTTCTTCAATAATGAACAGTTAGTGCCAGCACATAGCTTTCCCACAAGATAGAGGCCCTCTCCCACCTGTCTAGTACTTTTTTTTTTTAAAGCTTTTATTAACATTTCTTAAGTACAGCATACAGTGTTCACACAGCGAAGTTATATCTCAGAATTATCAATAATAATAACGTGCAAAACAGCCATGACATTTTTCCCCTGTTGCGTACATTAATGACCCGTTACATTGTCCGCCTTGTATATTGGTGATGTTAGAGTGTGTTAGCCATACAGTAGATAATCCTCACAGTTTCCGTATCCACAATTCCCCGACACCCAGCTGCGGGCCCTGTGGGAGTATTCCAAACCCAGGGAGAGGGTCGTGTGCGTCCGGGGGCAAGTCCAGTCAGTTCAGTCCACCTAGTCAGTGGGGGGTGGAGGATCAGTCATGTCACTGGTCACCTCCGGATGTGCAAGAAAATACGCGCGCAATGGGTCCCAAATGTCTCTCGATCAAGAGGCAGTGGGTAGCAGTTCTGCATATGTTAAAGTTTGTTCCTGCCATATGAGGAGGTCTTTCAGCCAATCTTTAAATTTAGGGGCCTGCCCTCTACCCCACCTGCACGCCACACGTGACCTAGCTAGCAGGAGCCCCAATGCAATGAATCTGCGGTATGTCAGGAGTATGTCTGCTGTGTATCCTAAAAGAGCCACCATTGGTGTTTGCGCAATCGTTGTCGCGGCCATTTGCCCCAATGCTCCCAATACCTCATTCCAGAACATTTGAATTGCACCACACTCCCAGGCTAGATGTAGGAATCCCGCCTTCTCCTGCCTGCATCTGTCACAAGCATCACTATCGCGCAGCTTAAACTTAAAAAGTTTGATCGGGGTGTAGTAGAGTCGCTGAAGATATTTGTAGTGAATGATTCGTAATCGACTATTCGCTGATATCTTGCCTGTCTGCTCGCAGCAGTAGCCCCACTTCTTTTCATCCAGTGGTTCTCCTATCTCTTGCTCCCATTGCGCCCTGGCTGTCCCCGAATGTGTGCGTATCTCACTCTGTGTACTGTGGTATATAAGGGAGACAACATGGGCGGGACTGGTAGTCTTGAGTAAGCTATGAAGTGATCCTAATGTAGGGGGTTCAGTGGGTTAGTTAGGGGTTGCAGCTGTTACACTCTGCCTTAAATGAACATATAGAAACAGGTCCATCGAGCCCGGCTCCTTATCGAAGAAAAACTGGTCTTTGGTGTGAAATACGCCATCTAGGTACAGATCCCTCCATGTTCAGCCTGCTGAGGAACTGACGGCACCGCGGCTCCTGAGTGACCTCCAGGTGTGGATGTCCAATTACTGGGAGCAACGGGGAGTATAGCATCTCCATGCTCAGTCGTTTCACGATTTTTTCCCACGCCTCTGCTGTGCACTTCACGGTGGTGGAGTACACATCGCTCTTCCTTCGTTGCGTGGCAATGAATCCGGACATTGGGGTGGGCTGTGTGTAGTATTGTTCCACTGCTAGGTGTGGCATGAAAGGAGGCGGATGGAACCAATACGTCACGTAGTGTGCCTGCGCACTTAAATAATATAATTCAAAGTCGGGGGCCTCGAAGCCGCCTTGCGTATATGGTAGCGTCAATGTTTCCCATTTCAGTCTGGGCTGCTTTCCGCCCCAAGCAAGGCGAATCATATGAGTTTTGAGGATCTTAAAAAAGGCCGGACCAGGTGCATAGGGGAGATTATTGAAGAGGTACAAAAGTTTGGGTAGGATCACCATTTTCATTAAAGAGATCCTTCCTGCCATCGACAGAGGCAATGCTATCCATCTTCCCACCGATTCCGTAATGTGGTCGATCACCTTCCCGTAGTTAGCTCGCAGAAGCTCTGAGCTATCTCTGGTGACAGTTATGCCCAAGTATTTAACTTCACTAAGGCACCATTCAATAGGATAGTCCAGGGGGTAAGGGCGCACAGCGTCCGTAAGCGGGAACAGTTGAAATTTCCCCCAATTTATTTTAATGCCGGACAATTCTCCAAAGACGACAAACTCTCTTAGAATGGGTCTGAGGCTGATCTGAGGGTTCCGTACGTACATCGTAATATCATCCCCATAGAGTGAGATTAATACGTGCCGTGTGGGATACTCTAGGGCCCACTCCCTGTGCAACTGCCAAAGTCTGGCCACCAGGGGCTCGACCGCCAGAGCAAACAAGAGGGGTGACAGCGGGCACCCTTGGCGGGTGCCCCTTGTAATGTCGAACCAGGGTGAGCCGGCTCCATTCGCTATCACCTTTGCTTGAGGGTGCATGTATAGTAGCCGTATCCATTTTAGAAACCCATTCGGCATCCCCATCCGTTGTAAGATGCCAAACAGATAGACCCACTCCACCGAGTCAAACGCCTTAGTGGCGTCTAAAAACACGGCGACAGACTCGAGGTCTGGGTCCATATCCAACATTGCAGCGAACAGGGTTCACAGGTTGTGGGAGGTGGTGCGGCCCGGGACAAATCCTGCCTGATCCGGCAGTACCAACGCCGTCATGAGCAGACTTAAGCGGTTTGCTATAATCTTAGCCAAGATTTTCACGTCGCAGTTGATCATGGAAAGAGGCCTATAGGAGTCACACCTATCTGCTGGCTTACCAGGTTTGAGTAGCGAGATGATGGTGGCCTCTCTCATTGTAGGTGGTAGCTCTCCTAGTTTGAAGGCCTTATCATATACACTTTTAAGTATAGGGGCAATGTGCTCAATATATGTCTTATAGAAATCGGGGGTAGACCATTGGGTCCAGGGGCCTTCCCAGAACGGAGGTGCATTATGGTGGCCCTAATTTCATCTAGTTCGAACTCGGCTGCCAGGAATTCCCTCTGAGAGTCTCCCAGCCACCCCAGGGCTACTGGCTCTAGATATTGTATTTGTATTTTGTATTTGTATTTAATGAGTTTTATATAGCGCTGGCTAGACCCGTAAGTATCAGAGCGCTTTACATTAGGTTACACAATGTTACAGAAAATGATAACAATTACACAATACATCAAAAATAAGCAACACATTGAGAGAGGAAAGAAAGGTGAGACAAATAGAGCAGGGGGAAGGGGGAAGTGTGAAGGGGGAGGATGAGGGAAAAGACGGCAGGAGAGACGAAAGGAAGTCTGCCCAAAGACCGACTGGGTAGGTGACGTCTGAGGAGGGAATCCACAGCCCGTCTCCCCTATAGCTAAACAATGTAGCTCCATCGGGCATTAGTCAAATAGCTAGGTCTCAACTGACGAGGGAAAGTTCACCGAAGAAAGTCCAGTGGATAAACAGGGTGGGAACTATGAGCAAGGACGGGTGGGAGCAAAGGTCAATAGCTGGAAAGAGGAGAAGAGTAGAGCGAAGAGGGGTAGGGGGTGGGGTGAAGGGGGAGGAGGGAGATAAGGTCAGGAGAGACGCAGGAGAGTTTGCCCAAAGACCGGCTGGGTAGGTGATGGTCAAGGAGGGAATCCATAGCCCATCTCCCCTTTAGCTCGCGAGGTAGCTCCACCGGGCATCAGTCAAAATGGCTAGGTCTCTGCTGTTGAGGGAAAGTTCTCAGAGTAAAAGTCCTGGTGGGTGAGCAGGAACAGGGTCGGGTGAGGGCTGATCAAGATCAGGTTGATTACAAATGATTTTAGACCAGGAGAGATAGAGCATCGGGGAGGGTCCCACTGAGGCGGCCATCTTGAGGTCAGGCAAGGGGGATGAGTCCTTGAAGTTCGAATTCAGTCGGTCCCCATTATTCTCTATAACCCAGAAGGAAGGTGGGTGAATGCTAAGCAGTGGATCGGCAAGGGGACAGAGCCAGGGTCCGCATGTCTTCAGAGGGGGCACGTGATGTCGAGAATATCCACCCGTGGAAGAGACAGCCACCATTAGTCTGAAATTAAACACGGATAAAACAGAAGTTCTGTTTTTTAACCAGCCATCACCACCTAAAGCTGAACTGTGGTGGCCTACGGAACTTAATCCCCCTCCTCTGCCTGTCCTCTCTGCGAGAAATCTAGGGTTCAAATTTGACTCCGCCCTCTCAGGGAAAGCCCAGATATGCCTAGTTTCATCCTCATGCTTCTGGAAGCTGAAAACCCTGAGGAGATTCCTACATCTCCTGCCTATGGACTGCAGGAAGACGGTAGTTCACGCATTGATCACTTCACAGTTAGACTATACCAATAGTCTATACTTGGGTCTCCCAGACTATTTCATCAGAAAGCTGCAGATCATTCAAAATGCGGCCGCTAGGCTCATCAGGAATGTACCACTCTGCCATCATATCTCCCCTCACCTGCGTAGCCTACACTGGCTGCCTGTGAAAAAGAGGATTCAGGTTAAGGCTCTGACCCTTGACTATAGGTCCTCCAGAGATACCGGCCCCAAATACTTAAAGCACAGATTGCCCAAATATAATCAAAATAGGACTCTGAGATCGAATCACCAGGGACTCCTAGCTATCCCCCGCTTCAAAAAAGCTAGACTGGGCGGTCGATCATTTGCCTATAAAACCGCCTCGCTCTGGAACTCCATGCCCGAGGATCTCCGAAAGGCTAACTCAGAACCGCTATTTAGGAAGACTCTTAAGACCTGGCTCTTTGGCCTTCCCTAGAACCTCCTCCATCAGGTACTATCACCCCGCAATCGCTGTCAGAGCCGGGACACCTCCGTTGGAGGTAGCCGTGCGCTTTACAAGATGTATAATAAATTAGCAGGTCAGGCGGGGTCCCCCGAGTATCCCACCGATGTCCCAGTCCCTCAGGCAGCCTCGGCAACGATCACTGTACGCAGGCCCCTCCCCCTCCGGCTGCTCCGTACCGTTGCCGCGGGAAGCAGGTATTCCGCGAAAGCAGTTCTACTCACAGGGGGCTGAGCGGCAGGGCTATGTTACAGGATAAAGCGGGGGGGCGCCACAGATGTCCAGCGCAGGTTCCAATGGTGCCACATCTCCTGTCTCACATCCTCCGGGTGCAGGTTTGGCATACTGCGGGCGCCATTTTGAGTCGCAGGTGCTCGAGAACTTCTCGGCACATTACTCGGTCCTCCGACGGCCCAGAACAGCGGAAACAACTCCTATGGTGGCTGCAGGCATTCCGGTTGCAGGATCCGTTCTGCAAGTGGGTATTGAATGCGGCGGATCGCCGCTCCGGATATGTGTGCGCGGGTTCACCACGGAGCTTCAGCTCTGAGCGCCCATCATTACATATTACATCATTGTAATAGGGATAGTGGCTGCTGTCGCTTCGAGGTGTACAGGGCGGTGTAAAATGATTGAAATGTGCTAAGTATCTCTGCAGTGTTTTGAACTTTCTCACTGTCCGGGGTTTGAAGCTCCAGTACGCAGTTCGAGAATCTAGGAGGTCGAATTTGCTCAGCCAGTGCCTTACCTGGACGATCGCCTTTGCCATATTGCCAGGCTTTAAAGTATTTCCCTCGAAATCGGCATTCCTTGTCTGCCTCTTCCTGATATTCAGATATCTTGTCCCTAAGTTTGACGTATGCCTGAGGGGATGGCGAGCGAGTTATAGCTGACTCAATTTGTTTAAGTTCTTTTTCTAAACGAGTGAGCGTTTGTCACAGGTCTTTGAACACTCCCCCTCCCATAGCGATGCAAAGGCCCCGGACAGTAACCTTGAATGCCTCCCACACCGTCCCCATCGTGCCTACCGAGCCCAGATTACGCTGAAAAAAGACTTGTATTTCCTGGTCCATTTCAGCTTGGAATGCTGTATCTATCAGTATAGCTGGATTTAGGTGCCAATTTATGTAGGGAGTGTGTGTCAACGGTGGCGATAAATTTAAGAGCACTTGGGAATGAGCAGAGTAAGTGCGTGCCAGGTGGGTCACCCCAGTTAACCACGTGCTCAGTCCCCTGGAGGCCACCCAATAATCCAGACGCGACCAAGATTCATGGGCCGCGGTGTGGCATGTACCCTCTCTGCGCTCCGGATGTAGGTGTCTCCAAACATCCAAAAGGCCAGAGTTTTTAATAATGTCGACCATTTGGCGCTGGGACCGAGTGTAGTGATATGGCTGTGGTGTGGATCTATCAAGCATCGGGTTCAAGGTGATATTAAAATCCCCCCCATATCACGTGATTAGATCCAATATCTGCAATTTTACCCCATAGTGTAGCGAAGAATATGGGATCGTCTATGTTTGGGCCATAGCAACTAACCAGAGTAACTGAACATGATGCGAGCGCTCCCCCCATCAGACAGTATCGACCCTGCGGGTCCAACAGACTCCCAGCTAGGACATATGGGGCAGTTTTATGAACTAATATGGCCTTGCCCTGGGAATAAGTGGAGTAGGACACGAAACAGCTGTATCCCGCCCATCTAGCAGCGAATCTCTGTGGTCATTGGGGGGCAAGGTGGGTTTCCTGGAGCATTGCGATGTGGATCTAGTGCCTGTCGAGATAAGCCAGGACTTGTCAATGCTTGCGTGGGTTCCCCAACCCCCTGACATTCCAGGTCAGTAGACGTATCGTGGGGGTAACAGCAGGGTCAGTCATCTGTCCAGGGTGGCATGGTCCGGAGGTTCGATCTCTGAGGGCTGCACAGGGCGTCGTCATGGACGCGGCGGACTTGGGTACATGAATCTGGTAGTGTGTTGTATCCACACACCTCTCGGCATGGGCGTCTTGCAATATGTAGTGTATTATGCTGTAGTACATTCAACAAATAACATTTCCCATCCCCTCCCCCCTCCCACAGCGACATCCCCAACTTGTCGTGAAAGTCATTCCCTCCCTCTTTCCCCGAAAACACAATAAGTAAAAACATTATTGCTAATAACTAAATTAGGAGGAAGGTGTGTCAGGTGGTGTAAGGGCAAAAGGAGAAGGAAAGGTTGGGGGGAAGGGAAAGCAGGGGGTAGCCTAGGGTGAGGGGGGGATCCGGAGATCAGGGAGGAACCTCAAAGTGTGCGCCGGGGATGAAAAATAGGTGGGTCAGGTCGGAGGGGTTAGGAGTGGTGAGAGGGAGAGAGGAGGGGACCTAATTCAGGAATTGGCAGAGGGTGGAGAGAAATGGGAGGAAATGGGACAGATAGAGCAGCGGAGAGTCGTCCTGCAGGGATCCTGCTAAGATATGTGCTAACAAATTAAGAAATAAACAAAAGACCACTGTTGTGGTTAGGGGGGTTCACCCTAGGGGGTAACGGCAGAGGACGCGGATACCCGCTACGTCTCTCCCTGTGGTCCGGAAGTAAGAGGGGGCAGGGTGCCTGGGAGTCAAATAGAAAAACAGTGCTCACCCATGACCTCCAAATGGTACAGAGCTATCGAGTGGGTGAAAGTATCCTATGTAGTGGCGGTGCATGCACTAAAACATTTTGAAGATCAGTTCAGTTTATATAACACTCTCCAATCTCAGCTGGGGGCTCTTTGCCTACACCGTCTCTTGTCAAGGCACAGTCAATCATTATCAGAAAGTTGGGAAGACGAACGCGCCTCCAGGTTGCCAGAATCACGGTTAGATGTCTGTTTCTTTAGTTTACGCAGATATTCCTCTACTTGTTGTGGGGTAGTGTAGAAGCGCTGTTTCCCCTGGTGTGTAATGCATAAGCATGCAGGATACAGCATCGCATAATCTATCTGAGCTTGCATCAGTTTCCACTTCACCGGCACAAATTTTTTCCTGGCCTCTTGGACGGCCATAGTAAAATCTGGATACAGAGCAACGGTATGTCCATCGTACGTTAAGGAGGATTTAGCACGTGCCAGTCTCAATGCAGCATCACGGTCTCTGTAATTGAGAAGTCTGGCAATAATGGGTCTGGCTGGTGCCCCTGGGGGAGGCCTGGGGCCTAAGAAACGGTGTGCCCTCTCTACCACCAGCTGCGCCGAGAGCGCTTCCGGGCCGAAGAGGCAATGCAGCATCTTCTCTATGTACTCCTCCATTTTTCCAGTGTTGGCGCTCTCCGGTACTCCTAAAACGTGGATGTTGTTGGGGCGGGAGCACGCCTCAAGATCCTCGTTCTTGGCCGCAATGATTTTGAGTAGTTTATCCATCTGTGCCATTTGCTTATCTTGAGTAGACACTGCGTCCTCCAAGTCCGAGATTCTATTCTCCGTTTCGCCGATTCGTGCGTCGTGTTTTTCTAGCTTTTGGGCCATAAAGTCCAGGCGGTTGCACATAGAGTCCATTTTGGATTCAATGGCGGTTAGGCTATTTTTCATAGTGACTAGCAATGTTTTGAGGTCGTCATCCTCCATTCATGCATCGTCATCCTGCTGGCTTGTAGGCAACTGTTCAGGATCATTTTGATGTCTCGGCGTCCTGCGGGCCTCAAAGGGCAGTTTTGACTGCTTGGGGTCAACTTTGTCCATCCTGCCGGGTTTCACGCAGTCAGTACTCCCTTGAAATGGCGGTTGCAGGGCCACGTATATCGCAGACCCGCCACTGAGTTCCCCCCTCAGAGCGCACGAGTAAGCACTACTGCGACCCCTAAGACTGTCGCAACGGTCCCTGTGCACATCTAGGATCACGGGGCAGTCGGTCTGCTTCAGGCTGTACCCCCTTTGCTAGCGGAGAGTCGCCGTCCTGACAACTCTCCTGAGTCAACTCTGCTGCTTCTCTGAGTTGGGGGGGGGAAGACAAAATGGCTGCTTCTTCAGCTGCGATATAGGCTCTCCTCTGTAGCCGTGAGTACTGTCGCTCTATGTAGGCCTGAGTTTTAGGAAATGGGCGTCATGCCTGTCTGCCACGGTCAAGGGTGACGATCGCCGAGATGGCAGGACCCGTCGGGATCCTCCAGTCTCCTGAGCTCTGTCCACGAGCGCGGCCAACGCCATCGGCCTCTTTTTCCCTAGGGCCGGGGATACAGGTGCACACACAGATGTCCGTAGCACTCTGGGGGCGGCTGCGCCAACTGTTACTCATCAGAGGGCCCCAGCAGGGACGCCTCCCACCAAGCTTCTCCAGATACCGGGAAGTGTCTCCGCTTTAACGAAGGGGGACTCGCCTGTCAGGTAGGGTATGTGCGCCTCTCTCTGCACTTCGCTGCCCGGCGGCACAATCAGGCCTCCAGCGCCGAGGGAGCTTGAGCATCTAGGGAGTGGCTCCCTCCAAGCCTCAAATAATCATGTGCTGATTAATGTCCGATTTTCAATCTGGCCCTCTGCTCCCCACCGCTCCGACTGCACTCGCCGATCTTATACAGGCCCTTACCGCTCAGCGTGCCTTCTTGGCTGCCTCACTCCTGCAGCCCAACAGCGCGTTCAGGCTGGGACAACGCCTCCGTCTGCATCAGTGGCTCGATGCAGCGATCCGGCCCGTCAAGGAGTCTCTTATGGCGGTCACCGCCGCTAGCCGGTAATTGAGGGTCCCAGCCGCCACCGCACAGCAGCAAGAAGGGCAGGTGAGATCGCCCCGGCACAGGGCAGTGGAGGGGCCCAGCGCCGCGTTCTCGGCGTCTCGTCTGGCACCGCTTCCCTTCGTCTCCATCACAGCAGGGAGTCGTAGTCTGGCACCAGAAACCACTTTAATCAATGCCAGGGACAGTCCGATGTAGTGAGGGCTTGTCTACCTGGCCAGTTAGCTCTTGGGAGCAGGATAATGCAGGATCATTTCTTCCAGACCTCCAGAGCCTCACGCAGGTGCACCCATCTTGGTCACGCGCCCTCTAGCGCCCCCCCTGTCTAGTACTTTGATTGTAGCACAGGGTGAAACAGCCTTGGACTGGGCCGAGTTGTGCAAGATACAGGAGTAAAAACTTTTTTTAGTTGTCTTTCACTGTTCAGCTGCACTAGCCTGGAAATGCTTGTGATTGTTCAGTTCCCTCTGTAGCACTCTTTCAAGACTGGACAGATGGCACCCCGCTCTGAGCGTATATGAATAAACAGTTATTGGTATATATATTCTCCACTGTCTCTACGACTCTTCATTTGGTAAGGAAGGCTGAGAGGTGGTCATTAGTGACACGGGTGACCTTTTCGGGCCACTTCCTTCAGTGTCACAGCTGACATTGATGCATCTGCTATGCTACACTGCACTCCCTCTGGGCTCTTGCCAAGTGGTTGGAGCAGTACATCTTCAGGTGGGTCCACATACTTGTTGGGCCACATGAATATTTAGTTGAAATACCCCTGGAGAGGGTCTTGTCACACAAAGAACAATTCACATTTCATTCTCCCGGAGGGGATGGCAAACAATTCCCACAAGATTGATTGGCACTTCACCGGGGGTTCCTCCTCTAAAGAACTGTCTTCGCCAGGGAGTGGCTGCTGATCTTCTGTGCCACCAGATGCCATTTTAGTTGGAAAAATGTCCCCAAAATCTGAAAAATGAATTTTAGGAAGAACAGAGCAGGTCCTGAAAAAAAGAACCTCCAATATCAACACTGGAAGTGTGAAGAAAAGAAAACTGTGTGGGGACTTCCTTTCTAGAATAATGGAAAGTGTTCTGTCCAATGAAATATCTTTATTCCGTAGTCATGTGATATTCGTGAACACCAACATATTCTTGAACACCAATATATTTGCAATTACTGGAAATAGAATAAAACAGTGTTGAACCATAAAATTACATATGAAACTCTCACTTTATATGTCATATTAGTAAACTACTCATCACAAACATTAACTACAATATGTGTATATATGTTTATTAGACTTTGAAAAAAATCACACCGACTTAGCGAATATCCGCAGTAGCGGAATATACGTATTACATTTTTTTTGCGACAAATTCGTGAATATAAAAATAAAAATAAGAAAATCCTTTTGGGCACATCTGTTTCTTGATGCAGAAGAAAATGATGTGGTGTTCTTGATGCCCAATAAAATGAGGACATCTCCACCAAACAAGGAAGCCTTTGCTTCATATAGTTAGTAGAAAGTGTGCATGTTTACCACTTTGTAGTGTCATTGTGCTCTCTGTAGGAGTATTCAAGTTATCACAAATTTCTGGATGAAGAGACACAAGGAACAAACACATTGTTAAAATGCACAGAAGCTCACTGGAGTCATTGCCTGTGATCCATTATGCAGTTATAGTGTAGAATATGCACATAGCATTTACTAAATGAGATAGCACATACGAATTAACCTGTGTATATTAGTCCAACTGGGTAACATTTTGTGCAAATCTATGGAATCATGTTTGATAAATGGGCAGATGATGTTCCTTTCTGGCCCTGATGCTCATTTCATAAAAAATAAACCTCAATGGGAACAAGTTACAAATATAAACATATCAGGTGCCCCAGTTCAGGCTCCGCTTCAGTAAAGTAGAAACAATCCTAACTTCTTGGGCTTCACAGAGGCAACTGAAGTGTGTTTACTCTTGTATTCCACATTAAAAAACAATATGAAATCCTTAATGGCGGTGAATGTATCATTGATCTATTGGAGCGCAATCTCCTCTACAGTGACTGTCACAAGTGGTTTCTTTCTTATCTTCTCTTGGTGAATGCTGTGTCCATAGGTCTCCCTTTTAAATGCTCTAAGTATAGAAATGCCCAAAATACATAGCACCACTCACACACCCACTCACAGACACACACAGGCACTCCCACACCCACTCACAGGCCCTCAGAGAGACTCCTGCACTCGCTCACAGACCCACTCAGACACTCATGCACCCACTCACAGCCCCATACAGGCACTGATGCACCTACTCATAGACCCACTTACACACTCACAGACCCACACAGAAAATCAGAGACCCACTCAGGGACCCACTGAAGCACCCATGTGCCCACTCACAGACCCACGTAGACACTCACATACATACTCTCAAAGGTTACAGGTTACAATTTGGAAATAACATTTTTAAAAAACCTTTGAAATTCACTAACAAAACAGAGGTTACAAGGGCATTGTAGTTAGGAAATATCATTTAAAAAAACATATAAAGTCACGGAAAAAAAGCAAAGGTATGGTACAGGGACATTATAGTTAGGAAATAGAATTAAAAAAACATAGAAATTCAATGAAAAAAACAAAGGTTACACGCATTGTACAAAACCATTGAATGTCAGCAGTTATAACTACCTGAGTTTACTATAACTCATGCCCCTACAAAAGACTGTTTATGACCTCTCATATTATGCCACTCATGCCATGGTCAGTAACATCACTGATGACATCACCGAGGACATCACTGATGACATTATCCAAAGAACCACTCACACACCCACTAACACTCCCATACAATCTCTCAAACACCCACACAACCATTAACAAACACATTCACAGACCCATACAACTACTGACACACTCACTTATATACCCACTCACATAAGCACTCACATAAGCACTCACTCACCATTCACACAGCCACTCACAGACCCATACAGCCACTCACACACCCACAAAACCATTCACACATAATCACAGACTCATACAAACACTAACTTACCCACTCACATGTCGACACAGCTTCTCACACACCCATACAACCGCTAACATGCCCACTCACTCATCCACACAGCCATTCACACAACCCCTAACTCACCCATACAGCCACTCACACAGTGACTCACTCACTTATACAGCTACTAACAGAGCTACTCACGCATCCAAACAGCACTTACACATCCAGTCACTCATACACAAAACCACTTATTTACCAATCCACACATTAGTATCTACTAACAGAGCTACTCACTAACCTAAACAGCCACTTACACATACATTCACTCATCCACAAAACCACTCATATACCAATTCACACATTGATATCAGTATTCATGCTCCCACTCACTAGCCTATTGAGCCACTCACACAGATAATTGCTGTGCAAAAATATCACTCACACACCCACTCAAATACCCATACACCAACTAAAACAGACACTCACATACCTATACATCCACTTACACAGCCAGTCACTTACCCGTAGAGCCATTCACACAGCCACTCAGTCACCTTTACAGCCACTCACACACAAACTCACCCAACCATATAGCTACTCACACAGCTACTCAGTCATCAATATAGCCACTCACACACACACACACTCGCCCACCCATAAAGCCACTCACACCAAGACCCCTGGACCTCCCACCACCCGACGATATACCACCAAGGAACACCTGGACCCCAGATGCCAAAAGAACAGCTGTGTCTCTTCTTCCACAAGATCCACCAAAGGACCCTCCACCTGCTGACACTACCACTTCTCCTGCAACACAACCTACAAAAGACACCGCACCATCCCTGCCCACAAAGCCAAGAACACCCCGCAACCATTCAGTTGTATCCTGCTCAAGGCCCGCTCACTCTGCAAACACACCACGGAAATCTGGGGCACCAGCACCAACCTCTCCACAAACATTTCCTTGATCACCAAAATGTGGCTCAACCCCTCCTTGAACCACAACATCACCACCGCCAATCCCAAAGGATACAAGATGATACACCATGAAAGTGTCAACAAACAAGGTGGATGCATCACTATCACCTTCAAGGAAACCATCAGATGCACCATCACCAATGACCACACACCTCTCATGGAACACCTTAACTTCCAACTACAAACCAATGCAAATACCACAAATAAGAGGCACCCTCACCTACAGACCCCTGGTACCCCAAGCAACATTCTGTGACACCATCCCCAACCTCATTGAACCCCTAGCAATCAACTCTCACCACTGAGTCCTCCTTGAGACCTCCACATCATTGACCCCAAAGACACCAACTCCATTTCCTTCCTGGAGAACCTGAGCAACATCGGCCTTACTCAACTGGTCACCGAACCAATGCACAAAGCCAGACACACCCTTGACCCCATCTTCACCTCCAGTGACAGAATACCACAGCCATACCATAGAACTCACCTGGATTAACCATACCATTGTATACTTCTCCATCACCAGCGCCCAGAACACCATCACCAGGTACCAGATCTCCTTCCACTACAGCTAGAGCACATCAATGAACATCAATGAAACTCAGTGGTCACAGGCCCTCCCCACCTCCAAACCTGAGGCCTCAACAGACCTCAATCAGCCCGTCTAAACTTCCCTGCCTGGAACACCAACAGCGATACAAAAGGGGATGATGGACGGAACGTTTGAGCCAATCAAACACTCACCCCCAGTCAACTGTTCTGGGTTTAATCCATCATCATTCTTTAGCTCACTCCACCACCCCAGTTCAGACATGGCCATATGCAAATCAGTCTGACCCTGTGCCTCATGGGAACAGTCCAGCCCGAACTGGCAAGCCATGTCTTCCCTGGACCGGAAACAAGCATCCTAGGACCGGTTTCTGGCATTCCAGCAGTCATCAGCCAGGCTTGCTTGAATCCAGTGGCAAAGTGAGCAAGGGACCCACGTCTGGGCATACCCCCGCCAACTTAGGGCGAACAAAGCGATACAAAAGGGGATGATGGACGGAACGTTTGAGCCAATCAAACACTCACCCCCAGTCAACTGATCTGGGTTAAATCCATCATCATTCTTTAGCTCACTCCACCACCCCAGTTCAGACATGGCCATATGCAAATCAGTCTGACCCTGTGCCTCATGGGAACAGTCCAGCCCGAACTGGCAAGCCATGTCTTCCCTGGACCGGAAACAAGCATCCTAGGACCGGTTTCTGGCATTCCAGCCATCATCAGCCAGGCTTGCTTGAATCCAGTGGCAAAGTAAGCAAGGGACTCACGTCTGGGCATACCCCCGCCAACTTAGGGCGAACAAAGCGATACAAAAGGGGATGATGGACGGAACGTTTGAGCCAATCAAACACTCACCCCCAGTCAACTGATCTGGGTTTAATCCATCATCATTCTTTAGCTCACTCCACCACCCCAGTTCAGACATGGCCATATGCAAATCAGTCTGACCCTGTGCCTCATGGGAACAGTCCAGCCCGAACTGCCAAGCCATGTCTTCCCTGGACCGGAAACAAGCATCCTAGGACCGGTTTCTGGCATTCCAGCCATCATCAGCCAGGCTTGCTTGAATCCAGTGGCAAAGTGAGCAAGGGACCCACGTCTGGGCATACCCCCGCCAACTTAGGGCGAACAAAGCGATACAAAAGGGGATGATGGACGGAACGTTTGAGCCAAACAAACACTCACCCCCAGTCAACTGATCTGGGTTTAATCCATCATCATTCTTTAGCTCACTCCACCACCCCAGTTCAGACATGGCCATATGCAAATCAGTCTGACCCTGTGCCTCATGGGAACAGTCCAGCCCGAACTGCCAAGCCATGTTTTCCCTGGACCGGAAACAAGCATCCTAGGACCGGTTTCTGGCATTCCAGCCGTCATCAGCCAGGCTTGCTTGAATCCAGTGGCAAAGTGAGCAAGGGACCCACGTCTGGGCATACCCCCGCCAACTTAGGGCGAACAAAGCGATACAAAAGGGGATGATGGACGGAACGTTTGAGCCAATCAAACACTCACCCCCAGTCAACTGATCTGGGTTTAATCCATCATCATTCTTTAGCTCACTCCACCACCCCAGTTCAGACATGGCCATATGCAAATCAGTCTGACCCTGTGCCTCATGGGAACAGTCCAGCCCGAACTGCCAAGCCATGTCTTCCCTGGACCGGAAACAAGCATCCTAGGACCGGTTTCTGGCATTCCAGCCGTCATCAGCCAGGCTTGCTTGAATCCAGTGGCAAAGTGAGCAAGGGACCCACGTCTGGGCATACCCCCGCCAACTTAGGGCGAACAAAGCGATACAAAAGGGGATGATGGACGGAACGTTTGAGCCAATCAAACACTCACCCCCAGTCAACTGATCTGGGTTTAATCCATCATCATTCTTTAGCTCACTCCACCACCCCAGTTCAGACATGGCCATATGCAAATCAGTCTGACCCTGTGCCTCATGGGAACAGTCCAGCCCGAACTGCCAAGCCATGTCTTCCCTGGACCGGAAACAAGCATCCTAGGACCGGTTTCTGGCATTCCAGCCGTCATCAGCCAGGCTTGCTTGAATCCAGTGGCAAAGTGAGCAAGGGACCCACGTCTGGGCATACCCCCGCCAACTTAGGGCGAACAAAGCGATACAAAAGGGGATGATGGACGGAACGTTTGAGCCAATCAAACACTCACCCCCAGTCAACTGATCTGGGTTTAATCCATCATCATTCTTTAGCTCACTCCACCACCCCAGTTCAGACATGGCCATATGCAAACCAGTCTGACCCTGTGCCTCATGGGAACAGTCCAGCCCGAACTGCCAAGCCATGTCTTCCCTGGACCGGAAACAAGCATCCTAGGACCGGTTTCTGGCATTCCAGCCGTCATCAGCCAGGCTTGCTTGAGTCCAGTGGCAAAGTGAGCAAGGGACCCACGTCTGGGCATACCCCCGCCAACTTAGGGCGAACAAAGCGATACAAAAGGGGATGATGGATGGAACGTTTGAGCCAATCAAACACTCACCCCCAGTCAATTGATCTGGGTTTAATCCATCATCATTCTTTAGCTCACTCCACCACCCCAGTTCAGACATGGCCATATGCAAATCAGTCTGACCCTGTGCCTCATGGGAACAGTCCAGCCCGAACTGCCAAGCCAAATGCGATGCAGCGCGCACAACGGAATTCATTTTATTTATTTATATGTTTACTTACCTCTATTCGGTCGTATTCCGTAGTTTACTACCCCCCACCCACCCCTCCCCTGCCCCACGTCACCGCCCGGCAGCACTCCCACCACGGGCCGCTACTGTCTTTCAGACTACTTCCACAGCAAGATCACCAACATCTACAACAATTTCAACAAGCAACTCACCACCCTTGATTCCGACAACCTTAGCCAGCCAGTGAACTCCAGCCAAACCATCACCACCTGGTCACCACTCACCGCCTTGACCACCTCAGCCATCATGTCTTCCATCCACTCCGGGGTTCCCACCGACCCCTGCCCCACCACTTCTACAACCTTGCAACGAACCCATTCAGCAGGCAACTCATCACTGTCCTCAACACCTCCATCTCCACAGCATCCTTCCCGGACAGATGGAAACATGCAAAAGTCAAACCCCTCCTAAAGAAAGTCTCTGCTGACCCCAACAAACACAAAAAATGCTATTCAATCTCCCTGCTCACCTACCCAGCCAAAGTTCTAGAGAAAGCCATCAACAAGCAGCTCACCAAATTCCTGGAACAAAACCACCTACTGGACGCCTCTCAATCAGTATTCTGGGCCAACCACAGCACTGAGACCTTGCTGATTAGCTCAAAGATAATATCAGAACACTCCTTGACCGTGGAGACACTATGGCCCTGATCCTCCTTGATCTCTTTGGGGCGTTAGACACAGTCTCCCACAACACCCTCATCAACAGACTCCACAACATAGGCATGCAGAAAGATGCCCTCAAGTTGGTTACCTCCTTCCTGACAGGATGCACACAGAGCATCTTACTGCCTCCCTTCACCTCTGCACCCAAAGACATCATATGTGTCGTACCACAAGGATCATCCCTCAGCCCCACCCTGTTCAACCTCTACATGAACCCTAACACAGACATCGCCAGATCCCATGGATTTAACATAATCTCCTACGCAGATGACTCCCATCTGATCCTCTCACTCACTGAGGACCCTTCCAACGCCAAAACCAACTTATGCAACGCCATGACCAACATAGCCAAATGGAGGAGAGACAACTGCCTTTAGCTCAACTCTGACAAAACTGAAGTACAGATATTAGGAAAGAACATCTTCACCTGGGACCACAGCTGGTGGCCTGCAGAACTCGGGCCCACAACAACACCGACCGACCACGCACACAACCTCAGCATCATCCTCGTAGCCAACGGACCACGAAATGACAAGTTAATGTAGTCACCTCCTCCTGCTTCCACGCACTCCGCATGCACTGTAGAATCTTCAGATGGATTCCAACCAACACCAGAAACAATGTGACTCAGGCCCTCGTCACCAGCCACCTCGACTACGACAACACCCTCTACACCGGCATCTCCACTCAGCTCCTCAGAAGAATCATCCTGGACATCCCCAAATTAACCCACATCACTCCCCACCTGAGAGACCTCCACTAGCTCCCCATCCAGAAAAGATGCCAGTTCAAGTTCTTCATGCATGCCTACAAAGCCTTCCACAACCTAGGACCTGCCTACCTCAACTATCGACTGAACTTCCACCAACCCACTAGACACCTGCGCTCCACTTCACTCGCACTCATGCACCCCCACATCCATCCCAGCCACAGCAGTGGCCGCTTCCTCTCCTATATCGCTGCCAAGACCTGGAACCCCCTTCCCTTCCAGCTGCTTACAGCCCCCTCACTGGCAATATCCATAAAGAAGGATCGCTACAATCTTCATCAGAGATCCTCTGAAGGTATCCCTTCCGGCACAAAAACAATCCTGCCTACAACGCAGGCACTCTTGCATCATGATGGAAGGGTGCCTGCATTGGCAGTAGGCAGCCAAAAGTGTGCCAGTGCTAGAAAGGACAGGACTGTGCCATATATTATTAAATTTAATACATTCCTGCCGTTTCATGCAGAGCAGTTAGCTGCATTGCTCTATGTGAAAAAATTTAAAATATGGCCCCACATTCATATTTCGCCTGTCTAGACCTAAAGGTTGCATCTACTTAGAGCAGGAAGCAAAAATATTGGCACTCTGTCTTGCTCTCTAACCCTGGTGGAAGCCCACTAATTTTCTCATGAGGGGGGTTTTACTCACTCCTTATTGCTTGGCTGAATATGTGTACATAATGCCCTCTCATGTATGGGTTATACAAATCCTGGCCATGTACCTTTATGCTAATCTCTCAACAACTTACAAGAAGCACGGGGGCATCAATTATATTTAATTCAACTCAGGACCTTAGGCAAAGTCTCCCCTACATTGATAGAAGCTGGCATATTCCCTTGGTAAATCTTTTATTTCAGTTGAGGCTGAATTATGGAAGTGACGTTAACCTGACTAATCTCTGTCATCAATTAGTTTCGGGCATTTTAATAAACAACATATTTTCACCATCAGTAAGATTTCTTCATTGGCTGCCTGTCTGCTTCAGAGTATATTTTAAAGTCCGTACATTTGTCCACCACATTTCACATCAATGCAGTTCCTGACATCCAAATGTATACCCTATACTCTGAATAGGTACTTGTGCTCAGCCAACCAGTTCTTGCTTAATCAATCAATCAATCAATCACGGCATTTATAGAGCGCGCTACTCACCCGGGAGGGTCTCAAGGCGCTGGGGGAAGGGGTAAGTTACTGCTCGAACAGCCAGGTCTTGAGCTGCTTCCTGAAGGAGAGATGGTCCTGGGTTCGCCGAAGGTGAGTGGGGAGGGAGTTCCAGGTCTTGGCTGCCAGGTAGGAGAAGGATCTTCCTCCGGCGGTGGCTCTGCGGATGCGTGGTACGGTGGCGAGGGCGTGGCTGGTTGATCGTAGCTGGCGGGTGGGCGTGTAGAAGGTCATGCGGTCGTTGAGGTACTTGGGGCCCAGGTCGTGGAGGGCCTTGTGTGCGTGGGTGAGGAGTCTGAACGTGATTCTCTTGCTGACGGGGAGCCAGTGCAGGTCTTTCAGGTGTCCGGTGATGTGGCTGTGTCGGGGGATGTCCAGGATGAGTCGTGCGGAGGCGTTCTGGATGCGCTGGAGTCTTTTTTGAAGTTTGGCTGTGGTTCCGGCGTAGAGGGTGTTCCCATAGTCCAGTCGGCTGGTGACGAGTGCCTGGGTGACGGTCTTCCTGGTTTCAGTGGGGATCCATCTGAAGATCTTGCGGAGCATGCGCAGGGTGTTGAAGCACGAAGATGAGACGGCGTTGACTTGTCTGGTCATCGACAGGGAGGAGTCCAGGATGAAGCCCAGGTTGCGTGCGTGGTCCGTTGGCTTGGGTGCGGTGCCCAGGGCCGGGGGCCACCAAGAGTCGTCCCAGGCGGAAGGTGATGAGCCCAGGATGAGGACTTCCGTCTTGTCTGAGTTCAGTTTAAGGCGGCTGTTCCTCATCCAGTCGGCGATGTCTCTCATCCCGTCGTGTAGGTTGGCTCTGGCGGTGGTGGGGTCGTTGGTGAGGGAGAGGATCAGCTGGGTGTCGTCGGCGTAGGAGATGATGTTGAGGTTGTGTTGGCGTGCGATGGCTGCGAGGGGGCTCATGTAGACGTTGAAGAGGGTTGGACTGAGTGAAGATCCTTGTGGAACGCCGCAGATGACTTCGGTGGCCTCGGATCTGAACGGGGGAGGCGGACTCTCTGGGTTCTTCCGGCGAGGAACGAGATGATCCATTCCAGTGCTTTCTCTCGGATTCCGATGTTGCTGAGGCGCTTCACTAGGGTGCGGTGGCAGACGGTGTCGAACGCCGCGGAGAGGTCCAAGAGGATGAGGGCTGCTGTTTCCCCGTTGTCGGTTAGGGTTCTGATGTCGTCGGTGGCTGCGATAAGGGCGGTCTCGGTGCTGTGGTTGGCCCGAAACCCGGACTGCGAGGGGTCGAGGATCCATTCGTCTCGAGGAAGGCGGCAAGCTGTCTGTTGACGGTCTTCTCGATGACTTTGGCCGGAAACGGAAGGAGCGAGATGGGACGGTAGTTCTTGAGGTCGGTGGGGTCCGCCGTTGGTTTCTTCAGGAGGGCGGTAAGCTCGGCGTGCTTCCAGCTCTCCGGGAAGGTGGCGGTGTGGAAGGAGGAGTTGATGATGTCCCGGAGATGGGGTGCGATGGTGGCGTCGGCTTTGTTGAAGACGTGGTGTGGGCAGGGGTCGGTTGGTGATCCGGAGTGGATGGAGTTCATCGTGCGGGTGGTGTCTTCGGTGCTGATCGGGGTCCAGTTGCAGAGGGTGGTGGTGGCGGGCGTTGGTTCGGCGGTAGGGTGCGTGGTCTGTGCGTCGAAGCTGTTATGTATGTCGGTGATCTTGCGGTGGAAGAACGCGGCGAGTGAGTTGCAGAGGTCTTGCGAGGGGTGATGTCGTTGTTTCCGGCGCTGGGGTTGGAGAACTCTTTGACGATGCTGAAAAGTTCCTTGCTGTCGTGGGCGTTGTTGTCCAGTCGTTCTTTGAGTGCTGACTTCTTGGTGGCACGGATCAGCTGGTGGTGTTTGCGGGTGGCGTGCTTGAGGGCGGTCCTGTTGTCTGTGGTCTGGTCGAGTCGCCAGGCTTTCTCGAGAGTGCGGCAGTTCTTCTTGGATTCCTTGAGTTCGTTGGTGAACCAAGGGGTTTTCTTGCTTCCGGGTCTGCTGGGAGGGTTTTTTAGTGGTGCGAGGTCGTCGGCGCAGGCGGTCAGCCACTTGGCGAGGTTGCTGGCTGCTTCGTTTGGGTCCGTTGTGTTGAGGGAGGCGGTGAGCTGCTCGGCGGTGATCTTGCTCCAGCTCCGGCGGGGAGCCTGTTGCGGGTGGTGGTGGGTCGCAGTCTTTCTGAAGCTGAAGTGGACGCAGCTGTGGTCGGTCCAGTGGAGTCCGGTGGCGTGGCTGAAGGAGATGTGTTTGCTGGAAGAGAAGACGGGGTCAAGCGTGTGGCCGGCGTAGTGGGTGGGTGTGTTCACCAGTTGCTTGAGTCCGAGGTTGGCGAGGTTGTCCAGCAGGGCGGTGGTGTTTCTGTCGTTGTTGTTCTCCAGGTGGAAGTTGAGGTCCCCTAGGAGGATGTAGTCGGCGGAGGGCATGGCGTGCGGGCTGATGAAGTCTGCGATGTCTTCACTGAATAGTGTGCGTGGTCCCGGGGGTCTGTAGATGAGGGTGCCTCGGAGGGTGGTCTTGGGTTCAGTGTGTATCTGGAAGTGTAGGTGTTCGGCGGTGGTGAAGGTCTCGTCGGAGTTAGTCGAGATGCGGATGGTGTTCTTGTGTACGATGGCGATGCCTCCTCCCGTCTGGTTGACGCGGTCCCTCCGGGTGATCTTGTATCCGTCTGGGATGGCTATGGCGATGTCGGGCGCTGAGGAGGCGTTCATCCAGGTTTCGGTGAGGAAGGCGACGTCCGGTGCTGTTGCGTCGAGCAGGTCCCAGAGTTCCACGGCGTGCCTGTGGACGGAGCGGGTGTTCAACAGGATGCATTTCAGGTGGTTGCTGCTGGTGCTTGACTTGGCGGAGGTGGTGCACGTCCGGGGGCAGGTGAATCGGCAGGCTTGGCAGGTGAAGGGTCCGTGGGTGCGTCTCGGTGAGGCTCGGTAGCAGGCAGGGTTCCGGCTGGCATTGAGTGCGGTGAGGGTGGCGGCGTCGTAGGTCCGTCGAGTAGTGTTGCATCGGTGGGATCCAGGGGTCCTGGCGCTGGGCGCGGGCCAGGCGCGGACGGGCGCAGACGGGCTTACCTTTGGCGCACCTTCGGCGCTCCGTCGGTGCTCCCGCTGCGCGCGGCTGCTGCGCGGTCGCTCAGGGGGCGTCATAAGTAAGGAGCCTGTAGGGAGGAGCAGCTGGGTGGCGGGAGCGGGGCGGCGAATGGAATCACGGGGGCGGGGCCGCAGGGAGGCAGTGGCGGGAAGTCCCAGGAGCAGCGGGCAGCGGGAAGTCCCAGGAGCAGCGGGCAGCGAGCGAAGGAATCTCCGGCAGGAGGCGGCAAGGCAGGCAGGAGCGGCAGCAGTGAGTGGGGCGACCAAGTCCTGTGGAGGGCTGAGCGGTCACACTCTGTGGTCTCCTACGGTCCCCTTAAGTAAGGAGCCTGTAGGGAGGAGCAGCTGGGTGGCGGGAGCGGGGCGGCGAATGGAATCACGGGGGGCGGGGCCGCAGGGAGGCAGTGGCGGGAAGTCCCAGGAGCAGCGGGCAGCGGAAGTCCCAGGAGCAGCGGGCAGCGAGCGAAGGAATCTCCGGCAGGAGGCGGCAAGGCAGGCAGGAGCGGCAGCAGTGAGTGGGGCGACCAAGTCCTGTGGAGGGCTGAGCGGTCACACTCTGTGGTCTCCTACGGTCCCCTTAAGTAAGGAGCCTGTAGGGAGGAGCAGCTGGGTGGCGGGAGCGGGGCGGCGAATGGAATCACGGGGGGCGGGGCCGCAGGGAGGCAGTGGCGGGAAGTCCCAGGAGCAGCGGGCAGCGGGAAGTCCCAGGAGCAGCGGGCAGCGAGCGAAGGAATCTCCGGCAGGAGGCGGCAAGGCAGGCAGGAGCGGCAGCAGTGAGTGGGGCGACCAAGTCCTGTGGAGGGCTGAGCGGTCACATGCTTACTTGCCTTGAGCATAAAACAGATACTTATGGAGACAGATCTTTTTCTATTTCTGCAGAAAATATGTGGAATTCTCTCCTATTGACCCTCAGTGCAGAACCTAACTTAGCCATCTTTAGGAAAGCGATTAAAACTTTGCCCTGATTTAGATTCCAATGGACAGCCCATTTTCCTGCTAGGGTGACGGAGTAAGCTACTCCTTCGCCCTGGTGGAGGTACTGCCCTCCAGATTCATAAATGCCCACCAAGCTGGTGGTCATTTATAAAGCATTGGCAGGAACCACAGTCACAGCAGTTTCTGTCAATGTATTTTGATATTTGGTGCAGGGCTCCGGCAACATGACAGAGCCCCGCACCAAAGAGTTTTCTTCTTCATTTATTAAACAAATCCTACTGTGGGATTTAAAAAAAAAAAAAAGATAATGCCCGCCCTTGCCATGGGAGTCATTTCCCATGTGGAAGGGATTATTATTTCCTTTTTACTGTCCCTTACCACCAGGGTGTGCCTGGAAGTGACTGACAGTAAAAAACAGCTATGTGTCCACCCATCCTATCCTAATTGGGTAGATGGACATATAGCCAATTCTCCACCAGCACGTATGCCTTCGGGCCATTGGAGAAGTTTGGCCATGGTGATGATGATGTACTCACCGCTGTGGCAAAACGTAATGTCTGCTTGCATCTAATTCAGGTGGGTGGATCAGTATGTTTGCGGGGAGGGAACTCTGTCACCAACATATAAATCAGGCCCTTGACTTTGTAATCAGTAATTCTTCTATTTCTACCACTGTCTTGTTATGTATCTTTCTCATCTTTTTCAATATGGTAGTGCAATCTAAAAAAACATAACTTGATACTATTTCACATGGTATATTAATGCAATATCAAGCCTAAGTTAGCCAAATTTCTATATTTAATGTTTAGAATAAGATACTGTTGCTGGCTTCAAATGGAGCTAGGAAAGGACGCTAACAAAATTCTATCCCTATTATGAAACAGCAGAAGAAACTGAGGTCCTCCTTGTATTCTTTTGTCCAGCATATTGCGTGTAGAAGAAATGTGAGTTTCTAAAATTATAGGGTGCTTTTTAGGTCGAGCCTAGAGTCAGCGCAAGCGCTGCTCTCGTGAAGATCTGCTGTAGTTCAGTAAGTGAGGGAAGCCCCGCCCACTCTCCCACCCATATTTTCATTGGCTTGTGTCTTTGTCCTTCGTAAATGCTGCCTTCGTATTCGTTTATAGGCTTGTTAGTCCCTCCTTATTACGGCCATGTCGTCATTTCTATCCTCCCATGGCTACTGGCCCCTTTACTTGCTTGTTACCCAGTACGTGAACTTTTTCTTTATTGAGCCTGGACAATGGCGGCCGCATGTTTTTTAAACACACGCCAGGTATTTGCATGCTGCGGGCAAGTTGTGTTGCAGGACGGACTCAGCGGTGCGCCCCAGGACGGCGGAGGGGCACTGACTCCTGTTCCTGAGTTAGGAAGGGCCTGCTGCCCCGGAGAGCGCCCATCCGCCTTCACCGGGGAGTGTATGGTGAACCGGCAGAGAAGCTGGAGGCCATCATCAGGGACCCCAAGGCCCCCATCAATGTGGAAAGCCTGCTCGTGAGTGCTGCACCCCGGTGCAAATATTTTTTTTTTGTAGGAGCGCGAACCGGAGGGAGCGCGTCCCCTACGTACATGTAGTTGGCCACATGGGTGGGGTTGCAAAGGTCCACACTCCCACCTACTACTGTGATCTCATCTTTTCAGTGGTGAGATTCAGCCACCAAGGGGAAGGAGTAGCTGACGTGCACCCTGTGATCACCAGGAAACTGTTCAAGTTTCCATTTAAGATGAGCAGCAATATCACTCTTCAGAAATGGGGTAACATTTTTCCGAACTATAGACAAATAAATCTGCTGGGTGGTGCACTCCACATTTTCAGAAAAAGAGTGTTTTCTTCTCATTGTTTTTAGTAGTTTGATGTTGTCTGTAGCTAGATGGTGCCCCGCCTCTCTCTCTCCTTCCCCTACCCTCTTTATGTCTCTCTCTGTTTATCTCTATCATTCTTTTTCCCTTTCTCGCCTTCTCCTTCTCTTTTCCCAGCCCTCGCTCTGTCTCTCTCTCATGCTCTGGCTCTCTCTCCTCCCCTACTGCTGTCTCTCTCTCTCTCTCTCTCTCTACCTCTCTCTCTACCTCTCTCTCTACCCCTCTCTTGACACCCTCTCTCTGTCCCTCTCTCTGCCTCTTTCTGGCCATCTTTCCCTTCTTATCTCACAATTTTCCTCTGTATTCCATCCCTGTCTTTTTATGTCTTCCTCTCCCTCTCTTTTTCTCTCCGTCTCCGTCTTTCTTTTTCTCTATGTTGCTCTCTCTCCCTCTCTTTTCCCATCTCTGACATCTTTCTCTGCCTCTCACTCTCAAACTAACTCTCTCTCTCTCCACACCCTCTCTCTGTCCCTCTCTGTCTCTCTATATCTATGTATTCCTTTATTTTACTTTATTCACTTTATTTGGGTTCGTTGAACCATAAAAGTACAGTAAAAATGTATAAAATTGTTAAAAATGGGTTTTTTATAACATAATTCATTTCAATGGAATAATTAAAAGTTTAAAAACACATTTCATCCATCACGATTTAAACAATACAACCAGTAGAGGCAAAACGATTCAGCACTAAAAACATTGGCACAAAACTGCACACTAAGATTTTAGCACACTAAGCTGTAGTTTTGAGTGAACTAATTGCATAGGGTGGATACAATTACAACAAGCATTTGCAATTTAGGTCTCGCAATTACGCAAGTTTGAGCTATTGGCATTGTAAACGACAATGCTTTTTTTTTTGTTTTGCTTTTTAAAACATAAATAAAAGGCATTGTCATTTACAATGCCAATAGCTTAAACTTGCGTAAATGTGATACCTATTGCATTGCAAATGCTTGTTGTAAATCCAATATGTCTGGCATTCTAGTCTTGACTGTCTCTCTCTTCTAGCAATTACCGTGTTTAATAAGACATCAGCGTTTGTTAATCTTCCCTTGACCATTATATAGTTTGACATTGGGTACTAAGGCCCTGATCTAGAGTTTGAGACTCTCTGTCATACTTGTGAAAGAATATCCATCCGCCAAAGTCTAAATCAAGCCCTAAGTCATAAAATTGTTCCCAAGAACCGATTATATATCCCAGGCACAAGCCTGGCAGCCCTTTCTTTACAACTATTTATTTAATTCTATTTAATGTTATTTTCTATGGGGTTTTATTTTAAGTCACTATCTCTATTATTTTCTATGGGGTTTTATTTTGTCACTATCTCTATTATTTTCTATGGGGTTTTATTTTAAGTCACTATCTCTATTATTTTCTATGGGATGGTGTTGCATTATCAGTGGTTGGCCAAGTGTGGTGCTGGGCTTACACCACCTCTGATGTGGAGTACATATTGTTTTGGTTGCAGTAACTTTAGAAGTGCAGTTTGTGAAAAGTAATGGTGATACTCTTTTGTAGATGGGTGAACATCCCTATCTAAACCCCTATCTAACCCTCCTTTTAACTCTTCCATACGCCTCCCTTAACCCCTTCCCTTTAGCAGTTAGTATTCCCCATTTCTGGCAACTCCTCCTTGTCACTCCCATATTTGCAACTCAAATGTATACTTATGTGTGTGGAAACTCCATAGCAGGAAACTACACAAACAAAGATACTACAGAAGCCTTTTGTGAATATGCCCCTGATTTTACTTGGATTTGGTATCTTATAAATCCACCTGCTATTGTACAATGATAAAATAGGCGAAACATGTCCTTAGTTGTTCCATTTTTTAATGTTCTCTTACTATTTTGAATGCTAAAATGTTGACATTTCATGTTTTATATGTCCTAATAAGCTAAGGGTATGGTGTATTATAAAGCTGCATTGCAAAATTTCAAGTTACATCGGGTGTCAAAAAGCTGGCCTAATGTATATTGAATAGGTAGGGCACTTTTTGTGGCTCCCAGTTACTGGCTCTAAACATGAGGATAAAGGTTTACAGGGAACAGCATACCGCAGTCCCTGTATTTGAATTCCAAAATGGATTTTTTATTTCAAAGCAGTCCATGTTCCTTACAGGAATCTGTGCTACTGCTACAAACAAAATCCCATTTGGGAAATTCATTTACAGGAGCAGACACCCCAACACAATTCCTAAAGGGGAAACTGTCCAATGGAACAGCATCCCTCTTCTCAATGTGTTATCACCTCCTTCGAGGATTGAGTAACTTTTAAAAATGTCATTACCACAATTGCAAAAAAGAGGCAATGCCCCCTTCATGGCTTCTATTTGTGGTTCAGAATGAGTTTGTAAACCTTTTTGCTATACAAAAAGTCTTTACCAAATCACAAAGTGTGTTTAGTACATGGCAAACCACCAGTTTTGTGACAACAAAATTATTTTGTGCATCATTTGATGTGATGCATTTCAAGAAATGGCGAGAGACTGTGTTTTCATGTTTGCTCACATACAGGTTCAAAGATGGAAAAAGTTTGACGAACACCCTACAAATCTCTAGTATCAACAATGGAAAAGTGGCTCACCTCTGGAAACTTTGAAATTGCTTTCATGAAAGTAAACCTGCTGCTCTCGGCACAACAAATGCTGGCAAGGTAAACAAAGGAAGGCATTTGCAATACATCATCAGGTGTAGAATACATACCCATTGCCCTGAAGCTTACAAAGCGCCTTTGCTACATGACTCCAGTCCAAAGCTCCAGGTTCATCTCTCAGCCACTTCTCAATCACTGCAACACATTGATTGGTTGAGCCACCAAGAATGATGTCTGAAAAGTAGTCACAGGCTGGAAAAACCCATTGGAAGTAAGGACCACAAGAGAGATCGATCAACAGCTCGCCTTTCACAGCACCTGGTAAGAGAAATGTACAGAAATGGATTATTGATTACATAGTTTGAAGTAATTAAATTCAATTAAATTAACCTCTGGCCACCCCTTGGTAGCTTGGCACAGTGCAGCCAGGCTTAACTTAAGAGGCAATGTGTAAAGTATTTGTGCAACACTTCTAACAGTGAAACAGGGAAAACACCACAAAAAGATACCACACCTAGTTAGAAAAATAGAGCTTAATTTAATGAACTGAACAAGACCAAAACTACAGAATACAATACGTAAAAATTGAGTTATGAATTTTTAAAGCATAAACTGAAATGTAGTACTTAAAAGCATAAAGCGCCAACTGGGGCTTTTTTTTTTTTTGTGGAGTTCTATATAGCGCAAACTAGACCCGGAGGTATCACAGCGCTTTACATGAGCACCAGTTACATTACAGACGGACACATTCATTTTGTTAGGCATGGGGAGATTAAGTGATTTGCCCAGAATCACAGAATGTTGAGCGTCCCTACCGTGACTCGAACCCGGTTCCCCAGCTCCGAGGTCGACCGCCGTAGCCGTTTGGCCACATTCTCTCTCCAAAATGGAGTATCTGTGCAGAGCAGTTGGTGATGCATCACCATCAATCTTCTCAATGGTGGTGATACGTCTGCTGTTGAAGAGATGCACTAGTTTGTGAGCTGCTGAGTTGACAGCGATGCATGGATTCTGCTGGAGCAGCACTTCAGACCCACTTCCAAGGGTCCAGGACTGGGTTGGCACCACTTGGCAGGGCAGACTCACCGAGTCCAGGTGCTGCTGCAGGGTGGTTGAAAGACTTTGATGTTCCTGAGCCTTCAGGCCAGGAGGCAAGCCAGCAAGCTCTAGGAGCCACTTGGGTTCTGGATGCAAATGATGCGGGTCCAATCCTTCTCACCCAGGCAAGGAGGACGACAGGCAACAGGTCAGCACAGCAGACAAGCACTTCTGCCAGAGCAGCAGTCTAGCAGCACATCAGTCCTTCTTCCTGGCAGAGTATCCACAGATCCAGAATGGTACTGAGTTGGTAGGGTCAAAAGTCCAGTCCTTATTCCCACTGGTGCCTGTGAAATGAGGGAGACTTCAAAGAGGGGCTTTGAAGTGCTCAGGAGAAGTCCCTTATCACCCTGGCTCCAGACTCACTACAGTGGGTTAAGCAGCTTATTCAGGTTTAAATATGAGGCTGTGGGCAGTCCTTTCCTCCCATCCTGCTAAGGAGGGCCCATCAGGATTTGGATGGCCCATCAAATCACACCTAAGCTCCCTTTGTGTGTGGTTGTCTAGAGGGAATACACAAAGCCCAGCTGTCATTCACCCCAGACGTGTATTGGAGAAAGGCTGCAGGCACACAGGGCTAAGCAGAAAAATGACATCTTTCTAAAAGTGGCATTTTTGAAATTGTAATGATAAACTTGACTTTACCATTAAAGAGGATTTATCATTACAATTCCATAGGTAGAGAATGCACCCGCAACAACAGGGGAACTGCATCTCACATTTCGGAGGAGAACTGGGTAAACTTTCTAAGGGACCACTTGAACCACCAAACCAGGCAAATTGTGATAGGCCATACAGCCAGGGAAATACCAGAGTACCCCACCACAGGAGCCTCACTAAAGGGGGACAATGTCACACCACCGCCGGAATCAGTTTACACACATGAGCACGAATCCAGTGCCTCACCATACACCTGATAAGGCAGCAAATTGCAAAATGAAGAAAAAAAGGCCTAATGGCATTCCTCTAGCACTCTTAAAGGGTGGAAGACTGGGCAGGAATTTTGGACCCTCTTTTTCTTGAAGTCAAATCCCTTGGTATAACCCCAGCTTCATGGAAAGGCTCAACAATCCATAAAAGTGGAGACAATTCGCTACTGCTTGGTCGCCCTGATCGACAATAAGGTAAAATATTTTGCAGGAAGAGTGCTAGCAGATCTCACATCTTGGGCATAGGAGAACGCAATAATTCCACTCAACCAGACAGGTTTCTGTAAAACTTCAGGCATGACAATAAACATCTTGGCCATTACACTACTCATAGACATGGCAAAGGCCTCCAGTCTGCTGGTATACCTCAGTTTCATCGATTTCAGCGCAGCCTTTGACCATGTAGATAGAGCAAGGCTGTGGGGGAAGCTGGCCCACTGGAATATTCCCCACGCTCTACTAAACATGCTGATACTTCTTCACAGGGACACTTGGGTACAGGTGAAACTAGGAGCAGGTACACACCTTTCCAGACGAGTACCAACAACCAAAGGCCTGAAGCAAAGGTGGGTGCTCACTCCCACCTTGTTCAATCTCTTTGTGGCTGACTTGATGCAAGAACTCAACACCAGCAATTCCCATGCCCCTAGCCTGGGAGGAAAGACCTTAATCAGCTTCCTGTATGCTGATGATGTAGTCCTGGTCAGCCACTACCAGGTGGGCCTGCAGCATCTCCTTAACACAATGCTTGATTATGCCACAGAGAATAGTCTGAAGGTCAACTTTGAGAAAACACGAACAATGTCCATCAACAACAAGAGAAAAAGGCCATGGACCTGGCACCTGGGCAACACACGAATACAGTTGGCAGATGATTATAAGGACCTAGGCATTATTATTGATAAAGAAGATCTTTTTGCCCGCCAGAAAGAACTAATCAAAAGGAAAGGGCTGGCACTAGCAGTAACACTAAAAAACCTCAAATCAAAACTGACGGGGCCCACACTGAGCCCCCACCTCAGGATCGCACAAGCCAAAATACTTCCAACAATCACCTATGGCAGTGAACCCATATGTGGCAGAGACACCAAGATACTGGACAGCACCTTAGACAAGGCCTACAGATTCATGTTTAGCCTCCCAAACTACACCTCACCAGCTCAGATTTGGCTGCAGTTCGGCCTACTAAAACAGTCCTTGGCCAGGCATGGAGCTTACATAATCTGCTGAAATAAGATCAGGAACGCTGCTCCAAACACCTTAAACCATGTATTATGGGAATAACTTCTACAGAAAGATACATCACCCACAAGAAGCTACCCCCAGGAGTCCCTGGCAACAACTGGGCTGTCCCATCTCTGGGCCGCACATATCTATCACACAGCCTTCAAAAAACTGGTATGGAAAGCAATAAAACAGCTTTAACTTGTGGAGGAAAAGGCTACCTTCTCAGCTAGAACTCACCCCTGGATGACCTAAACAGCTACAGAACCCCTGCCCCCCCCAAAATATTTCAACCACGGCTACCCCAGAATAAATTCCTGGAGCACCACCTGGGCATAATCCAGTGTGCTTCGAATCTTCCACCTTTGCTGAGGGAGCATACTCCAACCTCCTGCCGCATATGCAACAACAGAACAAAAGACCTTTTGCACCTACTATGCATCTGCAAAGAGTTGCTGGTGGAAAGGAGGAGCTGTTCAAGGCTCCTTTCAGCCAAAGGGGATCCGCTTGCGGAGGCAATCAGTGTTGGCCAGCTTTAGGCCTGGGGACCCGCAGTTAAACTGTAGGCCAGTAAAATTCCTCACACTCGTGGAAAAGAAAGTGCCACCGGACACTCAACGGAATAGGTGCATGGTCGCACCGGGTCCTGCAGAATCTGAGGCGCACAGCATTCCGACGCACTGCACGCTGACCCTGCACTTGGACTGAACACTGATAGCAAACCACCGGCCCAAGAGCACTGCTGATTTCTTAAACTTTGATGCATAGCACTTTGCACTTAGATAAAAAGTTTTAATGATAAACTGTCCAATATTTTACATACATAATTTTGTTCATGTATATTTATGGGTTTAATGGCGCTCAAATGTTATGGACTTATTAGATGTAACAAGGAATCCCAAATGTTAACCTATGGGAGGGGTAGGCCTCACAGTAGTAAAAAACACATTTGGGAGCCTTTTACTACCAGGACATGCAAAACTAAAACGTAAATACCCTACCCTTTAATTAAACAGCACCTTGCCCTATGGGCTACCTAGGGCCTTCCTCAGAGTTGAATTATATGTAATAACACAGGAGTTTAAGGCTTGGCAAGGTGTTTTAAATGCCAAGTCAACATGGCAGTGTAAACGGCCCACATAGGCTTTGCAGTGTCAGCCCTGAGACGTGTTTTAAAGGGCTACTTAAGTGGGTGGCACAATCAGTGATGCGGCCCACAATAGCATTTCATTTACAGGCACTTTACTATAAGTAAATTAAATATGTCAGTTGTGGATAAGTCAATCAAACCATGTTTAGGGAGAGACCACATGCACTTTAGCACTGGCTAGCAGTGTTAAAGTGCCCAGAGTCCTAAAACCAACAGAACAAGATCAGCAAAATTGCAGGCAAGTAGGCATAATGTTTGAGAGAAGCCCACCCTAAGGCTGACAGGTCTAACACACAATGCATAAAAACTTGAGTTGGGGAGCAATTTGGAAATACCAGTGAAACAAGGAAGCTACGCCTTTAAGATTTTGGAACAATCTGTGATCAATAGTCACATATGTTTAGCCTCAATGAACACAAAATCAAGATCTGCTCATTAAAAGATAGGAGGCAAACAAGTCTAATAAGAACAAATTATTCACTTGTTTTAAATGGTCACTTATCTTAAGATCACCACTGAGAAGTATTGATCTTCAGCAAGGACTCTTTGCCATGGGACTTCAAAGGTGACCGCCAAACTCAGACCCTCACCGATACCAGCACTGATGTCAGGAACAACAGAATCATTATCTACATCAAAATGGGCATGACAGCACAAGTCAACACTATCTCTGCATCCTGTTTCCACATCATGAAAATATTGATGAAAATATTCAAATGGCCCCAGGAAAGACTAAAAAAAATGTCACTCAAACCCTAGTGACAAGCAAGTTGGACTATGGGAACACCCTCTACACTGGATTCACCAAGCAACTCACCAGAAGGCTGCAAATCATCCACAACTCTGAAGCCAGACTCATCCTCAACCTCCCACATAGAACTCAGATCTCACCACACCTCAGGGAGCCCCATTGGCTTCCGACATGCAAACATGCACATTTCAAACTCCTCACACACACATTCAAGGCACTACACAACTTAGGCCCGCTATCCTGAACAGTTGCATCTTTTTCCTCCATCCCCCCACACACCTGAGCTCCAGAGATCTCCTACTCACACACATCCCACGTATACACAGAACCAGATCAAGAGGACGGGCATTTTTCTCAGATCACTCCTTAAGTGGGAAATGACCTCCCGTTACACAACAGAGCCTCCTCCACTCTTCTTGAATTCTGCAACAAGCTGAAGACCTGGCTTTTCAATTAACCAACTTACCCTAGGCAGGGCTAGACACACACACCTGCTCAGCACCAGCATACTCCATGTGGATGAAAGTGTGCTTTAGAAATGCTCATAACATTTTCATTCCCGATATACAAGGCTGCTATTTTTATTACGATAATGAATGATTGTGTTTGCTTTCTTTTATACCTTCATAGGCTTCATCCTCAGCCAATTCTGTTATAGGGAACTCAGTCATACTTCATGAAAAACTATATGAAACAATAAGCAGAGGAAAAGTCAACATTCATTTATTAGTGGTAGTTGGATACTGGAAGGCAGAATGTCTTGATATGGAGTCCAGGACATTGTAAATATTTGTCAAGCTGCTGTCACCAAGCAAGCAGTAGTGAGAGCATGCTCAGAGTCCAGAAATGGAAAAAAGAATTACAATGTCCCCTTAACATCTACTCTGGTGTCCCCTAAGGCCAGTACTGGGACCTCTCCTATGTGCCCTCTACTGCTCCTTCCCTGGTGACATAGGGTCTAATTTGCAGTTTGGCAGATGGATTATTCTATAACAAATGGTTGCAAAGTCATCATGGGCCCTGGACACCCCCTTTTGTTTGCTGACTTGTACTGTTGGCAACTGACTCTGTCAGTGGGCTCTGCCTAACCAGGCCCAAGGCCAGTTCTATGCTGAAAATACTTAGAATACTATGTGTTGCAGAACTGATTTTAAATATAAATTCTTCCCAAACTTGACTTTGGTGCTAGGGACACTTCAAAACATATAAACTACAATATTTTGGCATATTAGGTACCCCAGGATCTCCCCTAGGTGTCCCAGGGCAGGGGGCCAGGTACTTTTTAAGGAGGACCCTTATAAAAGAGCTTGTATATGCCCTGGGGATAGAGAAATTGCACATTTCACTTCACTTATTGTAGTAAAGTGCTTCTCAAAATCAACTTTTGTGCTTGGATCACTTTGGAGTGAGGAACTACATTATGTTGTATATTCAGGACCCCTAAAGTCTCACCTAGGTGTCCCATGGGTAGGGGGCATGTAGCTATAAGCAGGGTCCTTAAAAAATATGTTTTATAGGCCCTGGTGCTGGAGAAATTGGAAATTCAATTTTCCCCATTGTAGATCCCCAGCCACATAGGTTAACATTGCAATAGTTATGAATTCACAAGGAATATAATTCAAGGACTTAGGCAAATGGTATTGATAAATCTAACATTATGCTGTTGTTGAATTTATCCTAAAATGTCAAAAAAAGAAGTCTTTCTTGTACATAAGCCAAAATTCAGCCTTCCAGTGTTCTGCCCTGATTGGTCAGAGTTAAGATGATTAGCCAGGATGCTTTGATGAAGTGATAAGTGACACCCAGGGAGAGAGGCTATCTCTTGTAAGAGGACCCTGCTCCATAGGAATGCCAGAGCAGGGGAGGTCATAAAGCATCAGCTTCAAAGGCAGAAGGGGGACAGGCAGAGGCAGCGAGGTTCATCTACTCTTTCACTCTGAATGGCAGGATTAAGGAAGGAATCTGCAGAAATGAGTCATCCTGGGGGTTGGTTTAGCTAGTTCTTGCTTCTCTGCTCAGACTTCAGCCATATCAAAGTTTGGAAGAATAGTGCTTTCTGGGAGACCATTGTGCCACACTTTGGAGGAAATGGTCATGCTCTGGGATGTTGCCCTGCACCTCATTGGACAGGAGTGCCCTCCTGCTTGATCCCAGAGAACACTGAATAAGTATCTGACAGGGGCAGAGCCACTCAGATCTGCTGCTTGAAACTTAGAGAAGAAGAAGGGTTCATGATGGAATTTTGATTTGCACCAACCAGGCCCTGCACTCTGACTGACTGTGCCTGCTGTACAATCTGGAACTACAGACCCGGGGATCTAACTTGCTTCAAGAAGACCAAGGAGTGGACTCCATGCAAGCTACAGGCTAACAGAGCTCACCTGGACCATCACCAAGAATCACCCACCTGGAGTGTGTCCGGTGAATTTGTAAAGGTTTTGTCCAAGTGGATTGTCAGAACAGAAGTCCCAAACTTTCAAGGACCATCCTGGAGATTCCATATCCTTGGATTGTGTTTCGGACACATTTTGGACCCCAAAAAGAATTTCTGGAAGAAGTTCCAAAACTTTGGAGAAATTTGGAGCACCATTGAAAAAAAGCTCCATAAGTAGACCGACTCGACCTGGCAAGCCAAGCCGGCGACCCTCAACTGTGAGCCGGACTGCCCTGCTGGTTCGTCCTGCTGAAAAGCTCCGGAGTTCTGACTTTCAGAGTTTGACTGGGAGCTCGACGGAAAGCAAGCCTGCGAACCAAAACTGAAGCCAGCCTGGTGAGGAGCATCGAGGGGCCCGAGGGAAAAAGCTCTGTAAAGGTTTCTAAGTCCGAAGGTAAAAGACTTGACCGGCTCCAACCGTGAGAGTCAAGCTGCCCACATTTAACCGTAACCTGGCCTGGATCCCTGGTTCGCCCCACTGAAAAGCTCCGGAGGTTCGACTTCCATAGTTTGACCGGGAGCTCATCGAAAGGCAAGCTGGCGAACCCTCACCAAACCCAGACTGGTGGAGAGCATTGAGGGACCCTGGCGGAAAAAGCTCCAGGAACGTTTCTAAGTTAAAAGATAACAACTTTGACCGAGGCCTACCGCGAGGGGTAGCCACACAGGGCTCCATCACGGTCGGCCTGAAACGTGGACTTTGTCCTGGGAGAGCGTGACCAGATATCCCAATAGGCGCTATAGGTTTCTATGTGCTATAGAGTACTAAAGCTTTGAAAACTCATATCTCAAGTTCCCTACATTGGATTTATTTTGTTTTTGGTGTCATTTTAAAGACTAAAATATTTCCTATTTTTATAAATTTTATTGTGTGTTGTGTCTTCATTATTTATTAATTTGTTGGTTTTAAATGCTTTACATACCTGACTCTGAGGTTAAGCCTGCCTGCTCGCAGCCAAGCTACGAAGGGTTGAAACATGTTCTGAGCCCTAGACTGTGTTAGTGGCCTTATTGCCAGTGGTAGATGAATATTTACCACTACCAATAATTCACTTTCCAACATTTCAGCGGTGTGGATAAGGACTTGTGTTTAAAAAGTACACCTTTCAGTAAAGTAAATTAAGATTTTAAAAATCATCTGAATTGTCTTAGAACAAATATTTTGAGTTTGATTTTTGGAATTTGGACTAAACTGTTTTTAATCCATTTTTTAGATTTTCCAAAATTGTTCTAAGTCTGTTTTGCTACTTGTTGTGATCCAAAACTAGGGATACCGTAGAGCTAGACCTAGCTAAACCGCCTAAACTCAATATGGCTGAGCTTAGGGTGCAGTGTAGGCTTAGGAGGCAGAATGCTTCCAACAAGATTAGGAAGGCAGGGATGTCCTAAGTTGTCAGGGTATGCCCCGACGTGGGTCCCTTGCTCACTTTGCCACTGAATTCAAGCTAGCCTGGCTGATGAGGGCTGTTAGCCCGAAACCGGTCCCAGGATGCTTGTTTCCGGTCCAGGGAAGACATGGCTTAGCAGTTCGGGCTGGACTGTTCCCATGAGGCACAGAGTCAGGACTGATTTGCATATAGCTGTGTCTGAACTGGGGTGGCGAAGTGAGCTAAAGAACGATGATGGATTCAACCCAGATCTGTGACTGGGGGTGAGTATCTGAAAAGTTTCAGCGCTCCGTCCATCATCTCCTTGTGTTTGCTTTGTTCGCCCTAAGTTGGCAGGGTATGCCCAGATGTGGGTCCCTTGCTCACTTTGCCACTGGATTCAAGCTAGCCTGGCTGATGAGGGCTGTTAGCCCAAAACTGGTCACAGGATGCTTGTTTCTGGTACAGAGAAGACATGGCTTGGCAGTTCGGGATGGACTGTTCCCATGAGGCACAGGGTCAAGACTGATTTGCATATAGCTGTGTCTGAACTGGGGTGGCGAAGTGAGCTAAAGAACGATGATGGATTCAACCCAGATCTGTGACTGGGGGTGAGTGTCTGAAAAGTTTCAGCGCTCCGTCCATCATCTCCTTGTGTTTGCTTTGTTCGCCCTAAGTTGGCAGGGTATGCCCAGACGTGGGTCCCTTGCTCACTTTGCCATTGGATTCAAGCTAGCCTGGCTGATGAGGGCTGTTAGCCCGAAACCGGTCCCAGGATGCTTGTTTCCGGTCCAGGGAAGACATGGCTTAGCAGTTCGGGCTGGACTCTTCCCATGGGGCACAGGGTCAAGACTGATTTGCATATAGCTGTGTCTGAACTGTGGTGGCGAAGTGAGCTAAAGAATGATGATGGGTTCAACCCAGATCTGGACTGGGGGTGAGTGTCTGAAAAGTTTCAGCTCTCTGTCCATCATCTCCTTGTGTTTGCTGAGGATGCTTATGTCCCTGAAGGCCTGGGCTGGGGTAGCTGAAGAGATTCAAGGGGGGGTGGGGGGGTGGAGGGTGACCCCCCAAATTCACCCAGGAAGAGGGTGAGGATGAGACCTCCTCCCTTGGTTCCAGAGGTATCTATGTATTTCTAGATGGTGGGAGGGGAGCAGGATCCCCTACTCAGGAACCACTACTTACCCTTACAGAAAGACAGCTTAAGGGCCCACTAGCTTTGATAGCTTTGGAGCAGAGGAAACTGGAGCTAGCTGAGACAAAGTGGGAGAGGGAGGAGGCGACAAAAAGAAATGGTGGCAGTGAAAATTATGAGGAGGTCGAGATGTCCAGGGGTGGTGGATTTGAATACAAGCTTCCCAAGGGTACAGTACCCAAGTACGCAGAGGGGGATGACATTGAGAAGTTGCTAGCAGCCTTTGAGAGAGTCCTTAGGCTGAGTAGGGTCCACTTAGGCTGAGTAGGGTCCACTCTAAGTAACTCCTGTGTGAGTTGGTTCCAGTAGCTGAGAGGGATAGGCTCCTGACCCTGAGAGGGGATAATGCAGAATCCTACCAGTAGATGAGGGCATGCTTAGTCAAGAGATTTGGTCTGACTCCAGAGCAGTGCAGGGCGAAGTTCAGAGACACCCAGAAAGCGAATGCACAGTCTTGGGTAGACTTTGTAGACGTCTCAGTGAAGGCACTGGAAGGCTGGATTGTTGGTAACAAAGTTGACACATATGAGGGATTGTATCATTTGTTGTTGAAAGAACACATTTTGACTCATTGTGCTGAAGAGAAGTTGCACCAGTATCTGGTGGACTCTAAGCTGACAGGCCCCAGAGAACTGGGGGAAGCAGCTGATGAGTGGGTGAGAAACCGGGTTTCCAATCAGCACCAGGGTGGTGACCAGAAGAAAGGAGGAGAGGTCCCTCCCTAGGGGAAAGCCCAGGGACAAGAAGGTCAAAAGCAGAAGAAGTCTGCCAAAGACCCACAAAAACCTGAACAAGGAAGGGGGCCCTGAGTCAACCCAAATTCAAAGGCAGGGGGTATCAGTGAAAGAATAGTAGGTTCTTTTATCCCTCAAAGGTGGGTAAGTGCTTTGACTGTAATCAGCCGGGGCACAAAAAGGGAGATGTCTGCAAAAGGAAGCCCCCCCTAGTGATGTGTAAGTGTGGGGGGGTGGAGAGTACCCTAGAGGGGGGTAGGCAGGTGATAGAGACATCCTTAGTGTCCCTGGGTGGGGTGAATATTGCCACCCTGGCCGCCTTACCTCCAAACATGGATACGTACAGGCAGAGGCCTAAAGTTAATGGGAGAGAGCTTGAGGCTATAAGAGACACAGGGGCTAATATGACTATTGTCCTGGACAAGCTGGTGCCTCAGGAGAAGTTGCTACCTGGTGAGTTTCACCAGGTGACCTATGCATACAGTAGTACCAAACTCCATCCTATGGCTATGGTGGATTTGGAATGGGGAGGTCTGATAGGCTCTATGAAGGTAGCTATGTCTCCTGTGCTCCCAGTCCAGTGTTTACTGGGCAATGACCTCGAAGCATTTGAGTGGTCAGAGGTGGAGAGAGGTCTCCTTATGAAAATATTGGAGCTCCCTGAGTGGGTATGTGCTGTGATTAGGTCACAGACTATCCTGAAGGGAAAAGGTTGGATGTCTGGACCCTGGGACAATGGGCCAAGCATCCCAGAACAAGGGCACTGGGTCTGGTGAGCCAGCCCAGGGAAGTCCAGAGGTGCAGGGGGATCTGACATCTGAGGAAGGGATTCCATCTCTGCCAGATCTCTAAGACTTGGTGGAACTGACAGGAGCCGTTGGACCCCCCAGGGAGGAGTTCTGTCATGGACAGAACTCCTGTCCCACCCGTGAGAGCTTGAGGCGGATTGCCTCTATGCAAGAGGAGGGGAGTGACAATGGGTTTCACAGAATCTACTGTGAAAATGGATTGCTTTATACTGAGGCCAGAAACCTCAAGGAAGGGGTCACCAGGAGGTTGGTGGTACCCCAAAAGTACAGAGAGCTCATCCTGACCTTGGGTCATGATATCCCCTTGGAAGGACATTTGGGACGGACAAAGACATGGAGCCAGTTGGTGAACCATTTCTATTGGCCCCATATGTCTGAAAAGGTAAAGGAGTTTTGCAGCTCCTGTGTCACTTGCCAGGCCAGTGGCAAGGCAGGGGGCAAGTCAAAGGCTCCCTTGATACCACTACCAGTGGAAGGGACTCTCTTTGAGAGGGTGGGGATGGACATTGTTGGTCCCCTGGACCAACCTACTGCATCAGGGAATAGGTATATCTTGGTGGTAGTGGACCATGCCACAAGGTACCCTGAGGCAATACCTCTCAGGACAATAGCTGCTCCTGCAGTAGCTAGGGCACCCCTTGATGTGTTCACCAGAGTGGGCTTTACATAAGAGGTTGTGTCAGATAGGGGCACAAACTTTCTGTCCAGCTATCTGACAGCAATGTCGGATGAATGTGGTGTCAACTACAAGTTCACAACCCCATATAACCCCCAAACTAATGGTCTGGTGGAGAGGTTCAGCAAGACCCTGAAGGGCATGATCAATGGTTTGTCTGACAACCCCAGGAGGAGATGGGATGTTCTATTACAATGCCTACTGTTTGCCTACAGGGAAGGTCAGCAAAAAGGGGTTGGGTTCAGTCCCTTTGAGCTCTTGTTTGGACACTCTGGTCATCGTGCCTGCTGACAGAGTCTTTGGAGAAGCCTCTCAAAGAAGCAAAGGACAATGTGCTTGATTATGTGCTAGGCCTGAGATCTAGAATGGCAGAGTACATGTACAAGGCAAACAGGAAACTGGAGGCCAGCCAGGAGCTCATGAAGCACTGGTATGATCAGAAGGCTACTATGCCTGAGTACACTCCAGGATAGTTGGTGTGGGTGTTGGAGCCTGTGGCTCCCAGGGCCCTACATGACAAGTGGAGTGGGCCCTATCCAATCACTGAAAAGAAGGGTGAGGTTACCTACCTGGTCAACCTTGGCACTCCCAGGAACCCTCATAGGGTTCTGCATGTGAACAGATTGAAACCCCACCATGACAAGGCCGACATGACCATGTTACTGGTCACAGATGAGGGAGTGGAGGAGGAAACTGAGCCAGTGCCTGACCTCCTCTCCAATAATGTGCAGGATGGGTCAGTGGAGGGTGTTGTACTCTCTCTCAAATTGACATACCAGCAGCACAGAGACTGCAAGCAGGCGCTGGAGCAGTGTGCTGGACAGTTCTCTTTGACCCCAGGCATCACTGCGTGGTGTGTGCACCACATTGACACTGGTGGCAGCCCACCTGTCAAAAATAAACTGTGCAGATTGTCTTAACGTGTCAGAACCAGCATTAAGACTGAGGTAGCCAAGATGGTGGAGTTGGGGGTAATTGAGCCTTTTGGCAGTCCATGGCCAGCCCAGTGGTGCTGGTGCCCAAATCTAATCCCCAGAGAGAACCGAAAGGGTTAAGGTTCTGTGTGGCCTGCAGAGGACTGAATGCAGTCACAAAGACTGATGCTCACCCTATACCTAGAGCTGATGAGCTTTTTGATAAGTTAGGGGTTGCTAAGTACCTGAGTGCATTTGACTTGACTCCAGGCTCCTGGCAGATTGCCCTTACAGATAGAGCAAAGGAGAGGTCATCATTCTCCACACCAGAGGGACATTATCAGTTCAAGGTCATCCCTTTGGCTTAAAGAATGCACCTGCCACCTTCCAAAGGGTGGTGAACAGGGCTTTGTCTGGTTTGGAACAGTTCAGTGAAGCTTATCTGGATGATATAGCTGTATACAGTTCTACCTGGGGGGATCACTTAAGCCACCTGAGGGAAGTGCTTCAGGCCATGCAGCAGGCAGGCCTGACTATTAAGGCAAGTAAGTGCCTAATAGGGCAGAGTTCTGTGGTGTACCTGTGCCACCTTGTAGGTGGAGGCCATGTACAGCCTCTCCAAGCCAAGATTCAAACTATTTTGAATTGGACAGCTCCTGTTACCCAGGCTCAGGTTAGGGAATTCCTTGGACTGACTAGGTACTATAGAAGGTTTGTTCATAATTATGGGACCATTGTGGGGCCCCCCACAGAAATGACTTCTAAGAAGAAGCCCAAGAAGGTGGCTTGGACCCCAGAGTATCAGAAGGCTTTTGAAACTCTGAAATCTGCTATGTGTTCAGCACCAGTACTACTGGCCCCTGACTACACAAAGGAATTTGTGGTTCAGACATAAGGCCGAAGTGTTTAATCAAAACAACTGTTCCTGTTTTGCCAAAGGCTTCTTGTCTTAGTTTTTTCAAGGTAAATTCTCATTTGAGCAACATTTTGACGAGCCAGCCAGGAGAGATTGATGCTTCAAACCCTACTGCAGCCAAAGGAAAGGACCACGCCCGGACAGATTCACATCTGCACAGCATGGAAGGTGAGCAGATGCCACAATTAATTGAAAGTTCTGCTGAATCCAAGGCGTGAAGGTCCGTCCTGAAGCTGCCGTCAAGTGGGTAAGACCCTACATCTGTCCTTAGTCCCAGCATTTGGCGTATGGAAAACTAGGAAGAAGCACAAAAATGTAACCTGAGCGCCCTGCCGGTGACAACATTTTGGCATATTCACTATTTTATGTGTCAGAACTGAGTAGTCACAAGGTGGCCTCAGAGGCAATCCCGCAAAGTCACCTTTTTTTCAATAGTCAGCACGCTACGAAAGGTGGAGGTTGTTAGTCGCTTGGATCGCTGGGAGAGACACAGATAGTACGCTTGTCCCCTGGGGGTGATACAGGGACACCTTAATCTTATTTTTTAGTGTAGAAGGGTTTTCTCAGTACTACCGGTTTCTTAACATTGTTGGTATCTGAAAGAAGTGAGAGGTGTTGTTTGCTTGAACTGCTGGGCGTGATACAGATGGTGCACCTGACCTCTGGATGTAATATAGGGTGCAATTCAGACATTAGGGAAAATTTGGAACTTGGTGATTAGGTGTAGCTTGTACATAGCCAAGAAGGGCCTGTGGTTGTCAAGTGTCATTTTTTTTCTCTATCAAGTTTTCTCTCTCTCTTTCTTCATTGTGGTTATTAACTGATGCATTTATGATGTTATCTTGTTGGTAAATTGTTGCAACTGCATTTTTGTCTTGAGTGTAGTGTTTGGTTAATGACTAGATGTGCTTATGAAAACGTTGCCAATTCTTACAATCGTTATTCGATAGCTAAATAAGAGTCTGCTGAATTCACACGTTTTGAAGATTCCCAAGTTGACTGGAGGTCCAGTGCTGGTTTTCCGAGCAGCCGAGACTAAGCGAGACTAAGCGCGGAGCAGAGCAGAGCCGACTGAGAACGCTGCCGTTCCCGCTCCGCTGAAGAAAACCACTGTGTTGTTGTGTCGGGGGGTTCATGCTGCGGTTTGTGCTGCGGTTTGTGGTCTGCAGCGGGTACACAGGAGCAGGGCTCGACGAGTGTCAGGAGTCGGGTGCCACAAGCAGGAGTGTGCGGGAGTTGGAGCGTGGTCTCCCTACTGGAGGTCACAGAGTGTAGTGCCCGGGTGCATCCGCGGAGGCGCCCCAACTAGGTTGGGTGCAGCCTGTGGAGCCCCAGTGTGACCTGCTCCTGCTCTTGTGCACCTCTTGCTCCAGTGTGCGTGTGCTCTTTGCTCCACGCCGCCCTGTGCCCACTGCTAAACACCACGGGAGTGAGGATTGAACAGCCTTGGATCCGGACCTGCGGTACGTAAGCAAGCACTATCAGCGATACAGCGTCAGCCGGGAGGACTCTACATGTAAGTCATTGTCCCCCATCAGCTTGCTTTTCTGTACTTTAGCCTTTAAATACGTATATGAGCAGCGGCAGGGTAGAAGATAACTTTGTGCATATTACCCTGCTCCAGAAGTATACAAATCACCTATCACCCAGAGGAGGAGCCCAGAGGAGGAGTCTGGGAAAGAGTGGTGAACAGTGATTATAAATCTAGTTACAATCTATCCGCCCTTGACGAAGGTGGTAATTAATAAAAACTAAAAACATACACCAAAATGGGCAAATCAACCAGCGCAGGAAATGGCACAGGTATTAGATCAAAGCCATCGACAAGGGGGCAAGCGCGGTTGGAATCTACCCCCATGGTGCAACCACCAACTTCAAACTTAAATTCAACCAACAAGACAATTTGTAAATATTTTACGTCAACAACGTCAATAACGCCAACAACGCCAGCAACGTCTGGACAAAAACCATTAGGAAAAAGCGTGTCCTACAGTAGTGCATTAGTACACTCAACACCACATATCAACAATGGCCCGAGTGAGAGCTGGCCCCCGAGCCATGAAACAGGAAGTCAGGACAGTGGGACACGGCCACCCTATGGGAATAGTGTTGAAATGGAGAAAGACGGGCTAGAGCAGGGAGATTCAGAAGTGTTTGAAATAGCAACACGGTCTGAGTGCCCGGGAACTCAGGAGAAATGGCACGAAGCTTCAGATCTTCTTTTGCTTCGGGAAAAAGAGCAAGACATACTAGGGCAAGGGCAAGTACACCAGGAAATTTGGGAAATCTCATCGGTATTAGAACACATGGAAGTGCAAAGAGGGAGGCAAGAGGAATTAAGCCAGGGAAAATTGGAAGTCCTGGAAATACCGTCAACATTGGAGCAATTAAATAGAGACAGCCAACAAATGCGTGCAGAAGTCACAGCAAATTTACAGGCAGAGGGAGGGGACAACCAGCATGATTTGTCTCTGTCGCCGGCCCAGTTACGGAGTTCATCAGTAATGAACAGCTTTGTTCTTGATCGAAATGTACTCTTGTTGCAGGAGGAACAGAGAGAGAATAGTCTCTCGGGAGACCAGAATTTCCTCCACTCCACCGCCGAAACAAAGTGCACACCCCACAATGGATGTTACAATCAAAACTCCCTGCTATCCTCAATAAATTCTACACTAGCAACGACCATCAATGCGCTCACATGGCAAACACAAAAATTGGAAACCCAAATAGACACTATACAGGCACTTGCAATAGCCATGATTAACATCGAAGCTAAAATTAACATCTTAGACGAAAAGTTGGATTTACTGAGGTTGCAGTCAAATGCTAGGTGCTCATGCCTTCCAATTGTGGAGAAGCTTAGCACTTTACCGGAAGTTCTAACGTCCATCATTATAGAGCTAAAGCAAAGACAACAGGAAACCATAGTTCAGAGCCACCAAAGAATAGCTGAAGGAACTCCAAAAGATGGCATACAAAATGGCATGAACAGTCCTGCAGGTGCAACAATTCCCCCTAATGAGTCACAAACTGTAATAGTATTGAGTAGTGTAAACTATCCCGAGGGGAAAACTTGCACAGTAGAAACTAATTCGATGTCGACGAACACACAAGTCAGTAAACCGATTTTGTGCTCGGACATATCTCCACTAGCTCTGCAGTCGCCATCAGTATCCCGTCAAAGTACATTATCTGATGAGGAATCCGTAAATGATGAGAATGTGCATTGTAATACTGGTGGGGCCACTAATTTGGAGCATTCTATAGAACCGTGCAAAACTCTTTCAAGAAGGGCGAAGAAACGTCTGAAAAAACAGGCCAAAAACTTAAAACAACAAAGAAAGGCAAAGGATTTACAGCTGGGCACCAGAGAACTTGCCGGCGCTCGAATCCAAAAAAATACCCGCTACAAAGGCTCCCTTACAAAAGAATCTGGAATCACAGAAACTTTTACCAATTTTCCAACGGGAAAGCCGGGTGAAACATCAATCCATACTAAAAACAACTATATCTCAACCAATTATGAATAGACCGGCAAACAAGATGGAAGAGCAGTCACAGTATAAACCAGAAGTGATTCCACAATTGGACAGTACTGGCAGTCTGCCAAAGGAACCGCATCAAGAAAGCCATAGGAAAGTTCAGCAGACGGCATTGGATAGAGAAATGATAGTACCGATATCATTGAACAATAGTGAGCTTCAGGGGTCCCAAGATGTTAACAACGATCACGGAGCAACTCCAACAAACACACGATGTTCGGCCGTACATTCTCTTGTGGCCAGCCAAACAGCTCAAGGGCACAAGGAGGAGGAGAATAACATCATAATCTTTACACCTGAATATACATCACGGGGAAGTTTGGACACATTAAATAGGTCCAACATCTTACAAATCTTCCACCTTATCCCAGAGCTCTCCTCTATCGCCACTGAAGACCTCATTCAAGTACAATTTAAAATCTTGGATAACAATACAACTAGAGAGTCAACGATACTAAAATGGATCAACGGCTCTATTGTACAAAAAATTATGAAAGAAAGAGATCGGTTCGTAAACTGGGGGATTAATGTTCACATCCCAGAAGAGGAGAAATATCCATTTATGCTAAAAAGAGGATTTCATCCAAATTCAACACAGTGCCTACGAAAGTCCATCTTAAAGGGGACAAACTACGTTCCTCGCACAACAGCATTTCCCAACATAAAAATATATTTTTTGCCCAAGTCCATCCAAACAAGGCGTACGTGCTCCTAGCACACAAGGAAACGGGTGCCTGAGCAATAAATCAGGCAACTTGTTGAAAGTAATCTCATGAAATGTTTACGGGCTAGAAACCACACTACATAATAAGGAAGCATTTGAATTCTGGGGACCTGTTATGTCTGCAAGAAACTTGGTTGCTTGCCCCAGTGGCTATACCAGGCTTCATGGAATTTCAGCAGCCGGCAAAAAAGTGTAACATATTTGGAAGAGCATCGGGGGGCTTATCAATATATACGAGAATTAGTAGCAACATAAAAATAAAACCTCTATTAAATACGGACATGGCTCAGGCCGCCCTTTTGCAAGGATTAAAATTAAACGGATGCCCAATAAAGATCGTTCTTTTGAATATTTACTTTAATAGTAAAGAGGCCCCCAGATACAGCGATATGAGGGCACTGGTGGACACCCTTGAGGAACTACTGAGCAGTCAACCAAATTGTGGGATTGTAATGGCTGGGGATTTCAACACGCAAAATCTTGGAATGGAATCAGATGAAGTACTGCCTACGGATAAGGCTGGAATGTTGATGAATTAATTCCTAAATACATACAGACTAAAATCAACACAAAAGTGCCATCGCCTTAAACCAGCCTCTAACAAAGACACACAGGGCTTAACTAAATCAATGATTGATTATATTTTTACGTGCAGTCGCCTGTATGGGCAAGTGACAGAATTCCAAAAGCTTTCTATCCCGACCAGTGACCATCTCCCACTGGCCATAACTATCACCTTATATATGGCCCGTCTCCCGATTACAACAAGAATCGGAGTGGCTGCATGTTTTTGCCCTGCTAAGCCCAAAGAAACAGGCTGAATTCTGGTTATATATTAACAAGCTTTCTGGGCATGTCCAAGACAGGTGTAATGTGGTTGCCAGTGATACATGGATAACCTATGTAACAACATTATATTGTTGCACACAAAATCCGACATCATCACACAATCAAGGGCTCCTTACCACTACTGCTCTGCCTGAAACCTCACAAGCATCCATAGAAGACAAACCTGGACTATTGGCGGTAGAGAAACCATTAAACATGGAGATAACATCAGAAGCCTCGGTCGTAGGGAATCGCGTGACAACAATCTTAAAAAACATTAGAAAGGATGGGGCACCAGGCCCTAACGGACTACCAGGACAACTATTTAAAGAAGATTGCGATTTCTGGGGAACCATACTTATGCCGCTCTACCAGCACTGTCTGGCAAATTCAACGATTCCAGAGACTTGGAAAGGCTCTTTATTGCAACCTATCCATAAAAAGGGCAATACCGGGGACCCTTCGAACTACAGGTTGATTGCCCTTTTAGACATTGAGGCGAAAGGATATGCTAGTCTCCTCCTACAAGACCTGCAGACCTGGGCCAATGAAAATGAAATTCTACCAAGTTGCCAAAATGGCTTCAGGCCAGGAGCATCTACAATGGATAATATTCTAGCCCTTGCTTATATGATAGAACAGACTACGCAGAAAAAGTCGCCACTACTCTTTGCATGTTTCGTGGACTATTCTGCGGCCTTTGATGGAGTCAATCGGAGTTTGCTGTGGCGGAAATTACAAGGTTGGGGGATACCAGAGACTCTTCTGAAGGCAATAATTAGCCTTTACACTGGAACCTGGGTACGGGTGAAAACTTCGATGAATTCAGCCACCAAAAAGATTCCAACAGACCGTGGCTTAAAACAAGGCTGTGTATTGGCACCTTTGCTTTTTAATTTATATACGGCAGACCTTGCTAAAACCATTCTTAATGCAAATTTTTTACCCCCGAAAATTGGCTCAAATAGATTATTTTTAATGCAGTATGCAGATGATATAGTGCTATTAGATCACACAAAAGTAGGCATGCAAAGATTATTGGATGCACTAAACTTTTACAACAACAAGAATGATCTAAGAGCAAATGCAGGAAAGACAAAGGTAGTTATATTTGGAAAGTATGCCAACAAACTCAGACAATATTGGAGGCTGGGCAACTTGAAGATAACAACAGTGACCAAATACAACTACCTGGGGGTGTGGCTGATGAGCAATGGGAAGTCAACAGCTCACCTCGCTTCAGTCGAAACAAAGGCTAAGGCAGTGACGTTCGCCTTGTGCAAGCTGAATTCTAAACTAAGTAGCCCGACAACAAAATCAATCAGAAAGGTTATAAGGGCCAAGCTGCTTCCCTCAATTACATATGGCCAGCTAGCATTTCCTGCAGCCTTTGTTAATATCTTGGAGCATACCAACTGCCGAGCCTTTAAGCGAATCTTCCAGATTCCTGCACACACACGAAATGCCCTGGTGCGACTGGAATTTGGGTTGAATAAACAAAGCTACGAGCATTGGGCAACGTTCTTGCGGTTCTATCGAGGGGTCTGTGCAGCCCCTCCGCATACAATGAAGTCAACCCTGAAAATAATCTTTATGAAAGATAATAACTCGTGGAGTAAAGGCCTGCAAACCGCCTGCACTGAATTACATCTTGACATGATCAAATTGCAGGATTTTACTTATCAGCCTGGCATATTAAAATCTATATTAAAAAAACAAGTCAGATCATTATCTAAGGAAGATGACATGAAGGAATTAAAGCAACATTGGGATACTTGCAAGCTCCTATGAAGATCGGCTAAGGCAGCCATATCTCGATGCAGCGTTAAATAAGATCATTTTAAAGCAAATGTTAACAGTGAGGCTTATGGCCTTGCCGATAAAAGATATTAACATGCGCTGGAAATCCTTAGAGGCGATCACCACTTGCATATTATGTCATCAGCATGAGGAATCCATGGTTCACTTGGTCTGCATATGCCATTGCTTGATATATGCACATCGCACTTTACTGAGGCCATTGTTTTTAAAATATGGGACGCGTACCTGCAATGATGCTATGAAACTTTTGTTTAGCCTGGAGATCCCGATGGAACTGGCTAAGTTCGCCAAATTTGCACATAAAATTAAAGAACGTTTAAGTAAGGCACATTGCACTTTAGAACTTCAGGACTGCTCATTTGGTATGCCCAGACTCTGATTTGCATGTCATCACTTGATTTATGTACTCTGCATTTTTATTGAAATTTTTGTTCTAAAATAGGTCTGCCTTGAATGCTTTTTTATCTGGAAATTTGAAACGATTTTCCCGATTCGTGAAATTTGTACACTGGGGAAAGTCCCTTCATTTAAAAAAAAAAAATGTATGTACCCATTCTTTTCTTTCTTTTCTTTTCTATTTAGAATTGATCTATGGGTTTTATTGTCTTTATTGTCCATGACCTGGATCGCAGGATTTGTTTTAGCGGATGCAGTACATCAAATTTGTAAAGCAGTTAATAATTGTAACTGTAGTAAGCAAGTTTTGAGGATATTTTATAGGAAACTTTTTGTAACAATTTTTGTTAATTGATACAAAAAAAAATTCATTCATTCACACGTTTTGAACTAACAATTGCACTTTTTTTCAGGTTGCATTTTTTGTTTGTGTTTGTTAAATGTCTATTCTGATGCATCTGTATATAGCATTGAGCTCGTGGAAGTAGTTGTAACCAGTAATCCTCGCGTATTTATTTCCCCACGATCAGAGTAGAACTTAAAAGTACTTAAAAGGATGGCAGTGGGAATGGGAATGGTACCGCGGCGGACGGAAAGACCGTCCGCCGTGGTCTCGCAAGGCAGTCCTTTTCCGCCCGCCTGGCGGGACACGGTACAATGGGCCAATGGCCACGGTGCCGTGCAGGCACCGCCGTGGGCATTATGATGCCTGTCTTTTGCGGCGGAGAACCCGCCGCAAGAAGACAGGCAGAGAATGCCTTCGGGGGCCCACGGGCCCCCGGGGGGTGGGGAGGTGGGGGGCTGCATGTGGGGGGTACCTATGGTACCCCCGAGCATCTGCATGTACAAGGTGGCAGGCACCGCACAGTGCCTGCCACGTTGTACATGCAGATGCACAACATGTATTTTTACATTGCGGCGGGTGCTGCTTGCAGCATTGCCCGCCACAATGTAAAAATACGGGATGCGCCCACCTGTGTGGCGGGCGCATCCTAATCTGTATAGCGGGACCGCCACACCTATGGCGGGCGGTCCCTTTTGCCACTGCGATGGCAGGCGGACTGTGTCCGCCCGCCATCGTAATCGACCCCTTAATTATGAGAAGCTAGAGTGTGTCAGTCCCCTACAAAGTTCCCAGCTTACCACAGAGTTGCCGCTAAAGCACATGCAAACTAGGTTACCCACACAGGTTAGAAAACTTAGCAAGTATTGCCGCAAATGGCATGCACACACTAAGACACATGCATTTCCCTGGCCGGAGGTGGTAACCTTCGACACTAACATAATCGAACACGCGAGAAGTCACATTCGGACCAAATACATAGGGCAAAAGAAGGCCAGAAGAGAGGCACTGTTAGAACAATGGGCCATCTTTGAGAAGGACCAGACCGGCTATCCTATCCCAGAACCAGCAAGTAAGGCATCCATGCCTCCCCCACCGTATGTAGGAATGGAGGTGCTCTCCCCAATGACTGTCATCCGCACACTAGGTTATACCAATCCACCAGTCGAAGGACCCGGAGGGCCCCCCACCGAACAACAAACTACTAGATGTAAACATGTGAGGCCAACAGGCCAGCAGGCCAGGCAATCCCAGCATCATCCCAGTCTAGTGCTAGAGCTCCCTGAAGCTCGGCCCCCGACCATCGCGTTCAACCCACCAAACCCTAGCAGGATGAAGAACAAGCACTCTCACCGATTCGACCAGCAAAAGTGAGAGGGGGGTTCCAGTCCCCGGGATCCCCCACAAGAGTGAGGCTACAAGGTCGGCCCAGCAGACCAAGAGGAAAAATAGGGAACCAATGCCAGAAACTGACAAAGCACACAAAACACACACATCTTGCTGTCCATCCTAGGCCGATCTGAGGAAGATCCTGTGGTCACGGTGCTGGTGAACAAGGCCCCATACAATTTTCTGGTAGACACAGGGGCAACGAGGTCATGCCTACGGAAAGGGACAGTCCCCTTGTCAAGACACACTGCAACTATACAAGGAGTCTCGGGTACAGTAGTAAGGGTACCCATCACAGAGACCCTCAAGCTGGAGATAGGGAGGAATAGGATGAGGGAACAGTTATTATATTTTCCCTCATCCCTGACTAATATATTAGGGCAAGACCTAATGACCAAGCTAAACATGTTCATCTAGTTTGCCGACAAAGGAAATAAAGCCTGCTCCTCCCCAGGAGCTTCTTACCTAGAACCCAGAGCAACAAAGCACTCCTGCACTGCATGGACAGTCCCAACCAATCAAATCCCCTTCACTGAGACAGTCCTGGAATATACAAGGAATTTCTTTGAACTATACAGGTTAGCTTGGCAGTGGGAATGTCACACACACCACATCCTAGTTGAAACAGCCAAAGGAGCGAGAACCATGACAGCCAGCAGGGTATTCAAGGAGGAAGAGAGTTGGGACAGTGACATGCACATGCCTACTGGGCCCCCAAGACTGGGTGGGCAGCAGGGCCAAGGTGAATTGGGGCAATGGTGGTAAAATCCAGAGCACACGTACCTTCGAGATCACTTGGCTCAGCCCCTACTGACACCATGTCACCTCCCCACGTAAGGAGTTGGTGCAGACATGGGTGTCTGGCACTATGTGGTGCATTCCCCATGCCTGAAACCCCCTTTCTGCTGCTGAATGCGGCACCCAAGCATGTAACCATCGTAGGAAATTCTGCACACAGAGCAAATAGAAAACACCCTAAGGAAGTGTCCTGCTGACCACATGGAAAGGGACCCTGAGCATGGGTTGGGCAGGTGGCTACATGTGTCCCCCACACAGCAGCCCACTGGGATGGGACAGGGGCAAGCCTCTAGAGACACCGCCAAGTTTGTCCAACACAAATTGAAAATGACCACCCTTGAGGGGGCTGCGTTGGTCGCAAATGTACAAAAGGCACCTGTCTTGAAGGGGGCTCCACTTCAAAACCCCAGAGTTTTTCAACCAAGTTATAATGGCAGAGGTCAGAGAAGTTGGCAGAAGTTGGACCTCAAAGAATGTTATTATTGCCACGAATGGGCCACATGGCTGACCGATGCCGCTTAAAGGCATATCATGAACAGAGATCGATAAATCTGGGACAGTCCCCGCAAAATCCCCATCCTCAAAACCAAGCCCAAGGTAATCCGAAAGCACCATATGCTCAGCCACAGGGAGGTCAGGCAACCACTGTGCCACTGCAGCAGGGATCAGGTGGTTGATCAAATATGTGGCAACAGCAGCAACAGACAGGGAAACCAGGCCAACAAGGTCCACAGCAACTATCTGGGGAGGCAATGGCTTTACACAATCGCAAAACCCACCTACGTAGTAAGTTCAAACCCCAAATGCAAAACATCCACTTCACGCACAATTCAAAACTCATTTTAAAAATAAAGCCTAGTAAAGCAACATTAGGAATTCAAGCTGTTACTTGCATTTGGGAAACTCAGGACTGCTGTATGTTTTGTAGATCAGGAAACTGCAATAGAGTCTGCCATTTGGGTGCCTGCAGGGGCCTAGGCATGTGCTGCTGCTGGACCTCCAAGGTGGGGTTACCTGGCCACGGGAAGGGCAGTCTGACGAGGGGCCAGGGTGTCTCCCCATCCAGTGCAAAAAAGCAGGCCCCCAGGTCCCCTCACCCAAGTCCAATTGGGGCGGGTTCCAATAATCAGATCAAATGGACCCCACTCTCGGGTTCTGGCCTGGGACCAAGATTCCCTCATGGCATGTGGTCCCAACTGCAGCCAGCAGCCTCCAGACCAATGGAGGCCACTTTTCAGTTCCAAAATGAAGCAATGTCCCAGTGTCAGCAGCCAGGTGTTCTGCACACTCGGGATGACGAAGACTCATAATATACATAGCACACGCACAAACTCCAACCGATCGCAAAGCACTGCATGGCGCAGAGTCAGTAGGAAAGTTCACCAGAACAATCGCTAGTCCCAGTCCATTACCTGTATCAGTTGAATTTCAACGAGTTCTAGCCTTGCACCCGACTCTCCATTCAGCAACGTTCTACCTCCTCTTTTCCCTCAAAGTTTTTTATACATCCAAAGCCTGCTTGTTGGGTCATGTCCCTCCAAAACAAACAAAAGTTGTGTGTCCCCGGCTAGAAGTCCCTAGCCACAGCTGGGGACAGCAGGCCCAAATATCCTGGATAGGACGTCATTGGAGAAAAGGGGGTGCCGGGAAGGAGAAAGTCCGTAAAATTCCATTACAGCTCCATGCGAGGTACTTGAAATATGCTTACCATCGTATCCATCCTAGAGATCAGCCGTTACACTCAAGGCCTTACACACACCGTCTGGGAAGTAAATAGCCGAATCGCAGACACAGCCACATCAGGCACACATGGGGAGCGAGGGACAGCCCTTCGACCCCCTCTGGTACACAACAATAGAAACAAGAAAATCACATGGAAACCTAGGGAAATGCCCAGAAGACCAGTAAAAAGAAGCCCAAAGCTAGCCCCAAAAGAAACCTTCTAGAGAAAGGGCATATTCAAGGCATTTGGCGCAGTTAGGGAGGGTCCCACTGCACACTGCGTGCTGAGACTGGAGGAGTATGCATGTGGCCCCAGAGCATGTTGCAATCACCAACAACACCTAATTGCAGCAGGCCCCTTCTTTCTACATCACCCTGCACAGGTCAAAAGGCACCCCCGCACACACCCTAGGGAAGGTAGGATATTGGAAGTTTAGCAACACCTAAACAATATTAAACAGCCGAGATCATCCACACACTGATCGAACATCCTTTTCTGCCATGGTGAGGGGGAAAACAGATGACCCACAACATTAGAGTTAAAGCCACCCGTGAATAAACACCCAGTGTTTGAAAAAGTAGAAAAAGTAGACACCCCGATTGGAGCCATGTTCCAGTGCCTCACTAAAATAGCAAATATGATTATAAAAGCACACTCCTATAAAGAAAGGCACAGGAATCCCCAAGAGTGATTGATGATGATATACGGAAGGATGCAAATGTTTTCTGATCTTAACCAGTGAACAACAACTCTTATCCAACAAGTCTGCAATCGAGCCACCAAAGTGCACCACCCTTACAGCGGCCCACCATCACTTCCGTGACCACTTCTGTAGTTCTAAGAAGACCCAAGTGTGCAGGTCAAAGACCACAAACTTTTCCCAAACTTTTTCCAAGAACTTTTTGAACTTTTCCAAAAGTAAAGAAACCCCCGATCACCAGAGGACTACAGACATCATCCCTGGATCCATCCCCAAGACCTGCAATGTTCAATAAGGTATGCATTGCTGTAGAATTGTACACCCTCTGTTTGCTGTGGGTGTGGCCACATTCATACGTTGCCAAAGATCTGCCTAGTCAAATGGAGTCCACCCTGACATTTGCACAGCGCTTGCGTAGGGACCTCTCCTATGTCACTTATATTTACACTGAACCCAACACTAGCGTCCTACATGCACTACACAGCCCACTCTTACACAACACATGGTATCAGCACATGACCGCCGTGGGTGCCCAGACATCAGCCAGGTCATATTACGCCTGTTCACTGATACCACATGCAGTAGGCACAGACAGGCTTTACTTGTCCCAAGAGATAGCCCCTGAAAAAGCAAAATGTGTTCTCCACCTGTACCTATATAGGATTAGGGGCAAGATACAACCCAACCGAGTAGAACCTCATAAATAGTTGTAAATCTGACCTGTTCCAAGGCCAATCCCACAGCACTGTACCTTTTCATTGAGCCTAGCAAAATTCAAACACAGCTAGATAAGATGCGCAGGAGTGGCACCATAAGGGAGGATACTCTTTGGTCCCAAAACTTTCCAGAAAAGAGATTCTTGGAGGTAGCAAAGCCACCACACCAGTGCACAAACACATCTACTCCGGCTTCCGTCTATGGTCTCAGGGTGGCCCTTAGCATGTTTGGGGCAGTCTTCTTTAATAACAAATGGATGCCAGACATAGAGTTCCAATGCAGGGCCATCCACCTCGATGATACAAAGGGAAATGAGTCTCATAGGGGAGGGTTAAACACCAGCATAGTTAACCCATGTCAGGAAATATAGGATACTGAGATAGATAGGTACACATGGTTAGAAGGGAAGGGGCAGCCCATAATTGTATGGAAACTTACAGTTTATTCCTTGTGTTTCAGAGGTAAAGGAACAATTCCATTTAGCACAAATGAGACCTTTGCCGCAATATTACACATACCAGGGTTGTATGATGGAACAACTACCACTTGAACAACTACAGTCTAAACAACTACTCCTTAACCACTACTTAGTCTAAACCACTAAAGTTTTAACAACAACTATTTTTTACAACTACTATGCCTTTACCACAATTGCCTTTACCCCATTAATATATCTATTTTACAGGTAATTATAAACCCATATATAAGTATATATATATTCACTGAAAAAACCACAGGTTTCAGGGACGTTATAGTTAGTTGGACATTTCACTCGTACAAAATCTGAGAAATTCGGCCATTATAGTTAGCTAACTATAACTCGCGCCCCCGCAATGCACTGCTGATGACGTCACATATTACATCATTCATGACATGGTCAGTGACATCAATGATGACATCACTGATGACATCTCAAATGACATCACTGATGACATCACTGATGACATCATCCAGTGACTGTGTGCTTCTGTAAAGTTTAAATATGTTTATATACATATGGCAAGGTGTATTGAAGAATGAGTGGGTGTATGAGTATCTGAATGGATGATTTAGTAGGTGCGTGACTGACTGTATAAGTGAGTGATTAAACGTGTCTTACTGAATGCATGGGTTAGTGACTAAACTGTGTGAATGTCTGTATCAGTCTGTTAGTTGGTGTGTAAGTGGCTGCATGGGTTGGTGAGTAGCTGCATGAGTGTCTATATGGGTTATTGATTGGTAGTCTCAGTATCTATATGGGTGCCTGAGTGTCTGTGTGGGTAGCTGGGGAGTGTGTGACTCTGTGCATAGATGTGTGAGTGGGTGATTCACTGGGTGTATGGGTTCAAGAGTGCATCTGTGAAGGGCTGTATGGGTGGGTGAGTGTGTGTATGGGTGTGTTGGTGAGTGAATGGATGTCTCAGTGGTACATGTGTGAGTAACAACATATGTGAAAGGCAGTATATGTGAGTGTTGGAGTATATAAATGACTATATGTGAGAGCAAGTCATTGTGAGAGTGGCTGTATGGATGAGTGTGTGCTTGTCTCAGTGATTGTATAAAAGACTAAGTATGTGTTAGTATCTGTATGAATAAGTGAGGTGGTGTGTGTATAACTGTATAGGTGAGTAAATGGGAGTGTGATTGATTCTTTGCATGACTGATTAGGTGTGTGAGTAACTCTATGAATGAGTTGCAGTGTGTGAGTGTCTGTATAGGTGTATGAGTGCATATGATAGTCCTGTATTGATGAGTGACTGCATGTATGAGTGACTGTATGGGTGAATGAGTGGATGTGTGTGTAGACCTAGGAATCAGTGAGTGGGTATGTAGTAACTGGTATTGGTGTGTCTATGGTTTTGAAAATGGTAGTCTGTATTTTAGAGTGGGTGTATCAAAGGTTATATTAGGGTGTGTGGAGGTGCATCAGATTATCACATGGATGATGTCATCAGTGATGTCATTTGAGATGTCATCAGTGATGTCATCAGTGATGTCACTGACCATGTCATGAATGATGTAATATGTGATGTCATCAGCAGTGCATTGCGGGGGCGCGAGTTATAGTTAGCTTAACTAACTATAACGGCCGAATTTCTCTGGTTTTGTACGAGTGAAATTTCCAACTAACTATAACGTCCCTGAAACCTGTGGTTTTTTCAGTGAATTTCTAAGGTTTTTTAAATGCTAATTTCTAACTATAACGTCCCTGAAACCTATAGTTTTTTCAATTTATTTCAAAGGTTTTTTAAATGCTACTTTCTAACTATAACGTCCCTAAAATCTATGTTTTTTTCAGTGAATTTCTAAGGTTTTTTTAAATGCTAATTTCTAACTATTACGTTTCTGAAACCTATGGTTTTTTCAGTGAATTTCAAAGGTTTTTTAAATGCTAATTTTGAACTATAACGTCCCTGAAAGCTATGGTTTTTTCAGTGAATTTCAAAGGTTTTTTAAATGCTAATTTAGAACTATAATGTCCCTGAAACCTACGGTTTTTTCAGTGAATTTCAAAGGTTTTTTAAATGCTAATTTCTAACTATTCCTACAGAGGTAGGACATGTGCAGAAAGAGGAAGAAAAGTGCAGAAAGAAGCAAGAGAAATGCAGAAAGAGGCAACAGAAGTCCAGAAAGACGAAGAAATGTGCAGAAAGAAGCAAGAGATATGCAGAAAGAGCCAACAGAGGTGCAGAAAGAGGCCTTGTTGCAAAGTCATCCTGTGCCCCCAACTTTTTGCTGACTGGTACTGCTGGTAACTGACTCTGGCTAACCAGGCCCGTTGCCAGTGCTATTCTGAAAGACACTTAGAATACAGTGAAAACACCTACATACACTAGGGTACACTACGGGTTGGGGTACCCCTGTGATTGGCATGACCTCCCCTGTAAGGCCCTAGTACATAATAGGGCAGGGGGATTAAAACTACCTCTAAGTCAGAGGTGCCGAAAGAGGCAAGAGAGGTACAGAAACAGGCAAGAAAGGTGCAGAAAGAGGGACCAGGGGTGCAGAAAGAGGCAAGAGGGATACAGAAATGTGCAAGAGAGGTACAGAAAGAAGCAAGAGCAGTGCAGAAAAAAGCAAGAGAAGTGTAGAAAGAAGCAAGAGAGGTGGAGAAATAGGGAAACGGGTGCAGAAAGAGGCAAGAGGGATACAGAAATTTACAAAAGAGGTTCAGAAAGAAGCAAGAGCAGTGCAGAATGAACTAACATAGGTGCAAAAAGAGGCAAGAGGGGTGCAGAAAGAGGTAGGAGAGGTGCACAAAGAGGCAAGAGAGATACAGAAAGAGGTAGGAGGGGTGCAAAAAATGGAAGAGAAGTGCAGAAAGAAGCAACAGAGGTGCTGAAAGATGCTCGAAGGGTGCAGAAAGAGGCAAGAAAAGTGCAGAAAGAAGCAACAGAGGTACAGACAGAGGCAAAAGAGGTGCAGAAACAGACAGGAAAGGTGCAGAAAGAGGGAATAGGGGTGCAAAAAGAGGCAAGAGAGGTGCAGGGAGAGGGGTGCAGAAAGAGGCAAGAGGAGTGCAGAAAGAAGCAAGTGAGGTGCAGAAAGAAGCAACAGAGGTGCAGAAAGACGCAAGAGAGGTGCAGAAAGAAGGAAGAGAAGTGCAGAAAAAGGCAAGAGAATTGCGGAAAGAAGCAACAGAGGTGTAGAAAGAAGCAAGAGAAGTGCAGAAAGAGGCAAGTGAGATGCTGAAAGAAGCAAGAGCAGTGCAGAATGAACCAACAGAGGTGCAAAAAGAGGCAAGAGGGGTGCAGAAAGAGATAGGAGAGGTACAGAAAGAGGCAAGAGAGGTACTTAAAGAGGCAGGGGGTGCAGAAAGAAGGAAGAGAGGTGCATAAAAAAATCAACAGAGGTACAGAAAGAGGCAAGAGAAATGCAGAAACAGGCAGGGAAGGTGTAAAAAGAGGGAACAGGGGTGCAGAAAGAGGCAAGAAAGATGCAGAAAGAGAAAAGAGGGGTGCAGAAAGAGCCACGAGGGGTGCAGAAAGAGGCAAGAGGGATACAGAAATTTGCAAGAGAGGTACAGAAAGAAGCAAGAGCAGTGCACAAAGAAGCAAGAGAGGTGGAGAAATAGGGAAGAGGGTGCAGAAAGAGGCAAGAGGGATACAAAAATTTGCAAAACAGGTGCAGAAAGAAGCAAGAGCAGTGCAGAAAGAACTAACAGAGGTGCAAAACAGAGGCAAGAGGGGTGCAGAAAGAGGTAGAAGAGGTGCAAAAAGAGGCAAGAGAGGTACAGAAAGAGGCAGGAGGGGTGCAAAAAAAGGAAGAGAAGTGCAGGAAGAAGCAACACAGGTGCTGAAAGACGCTTGAAGGGTGCAGAAAGAGGCAAGAAAAGTGCAGAAAGAAGCAACAGAGGTACAGAAAGGCGCAAGAGAGGTGCAGAAACAGACAGGAAAGGTGCAGAAAGAGGGAACAGGGGTACAAAAAGAGGCAAGAGAATTACAGAAAGAGGGAAGAGGGATGCAGAAAGAGGCAAGAGGAATGCAAAAAGAAGCAAGTGAGGTGCAGAAAGAAGCAACAGAGGTGCAGAAAGACGCAAGAGAGGTGCAGAAACAAGCAAGAGAAGTGCAGAAAGAGGCAAGAGAATGGCTGAAAGAAGCAACAGAGGTGTAGAAAGAAGCAAGAGAAGTGCAGAAAGAGGCAAGTGAGGTGCAGAAAGAAGCAAGAGCAGTGCAGAATGAACCAACAGAGGTGCAAAAAGAGGCAAGAGGGGTGCAAAAAGAGGTAGGAGAGGTACACAAAGAGGCAGGAGAGGTACAGAAAGAGGCAAGAGGGGTGCAGAAAGAAGGAAGAGAAGTGCAGAAAGAGGCAAGAGAATTGCTGAAAGAAGCAACAGAGGTGTAGAGAGAAGCAAGAGAAGTGCAGAAAGAGGCAAGTGAGGTGCAGAAAGAAGCAAGAGCAGTACAGAACGAACCAACAGAGGTGCAAAAAGAGGCAAGAGGAGTGCAGAAAAAGGTAGGAAAGGTGCACAAAGAGGCAAGAGAGGTACAGAAAGAGGCAAGAGAAGTGCAGAAACAGACAGGAAAGGTGCAGAATGAGGGAATGGGGGTGTAAAAAGAGGCAAGAGAGGTGCAGAAAGAGGGAAGAGGGGTGCAGAAAAAGGCAAGAGTAGTGCAGAAAGAAGCAAGTGAGGTGCAGAAAGTAGCAACAGAGGTGCAGAAAGACGCAAGATAGGTGCAGAAACAAGCAAGAGAAGTGCAGAAAGAGGCAAGAGAATTGCTGAAAGAAGCAACAGAGGTGTAGAAAGAAGAAAGAGAAGTGCAGAAAGAGGCAAGTGAGGTGCAGAAAGAAGAAAGAGCAGTGCAGAAAGAACCAACAGTGGTGCAAAAAGAGGCAAGAGGAGTGCAGAATAAGGTAGGAGAGGTGCACAAAGAGGCAAGAGAGGTACAGAAAGAGGCAGGAGGGGTACAGAAAGAAGGAAGAGAAGTGCAGAAAGAAGCAACAGAGGTACAGAAAGAGGCAAGAGAGGTGCAGAAACAGGCAGGGAAGGTGCATAAAGAGGGAACAGGGGTGCAGAAAGAGACAAGAGAGGTGCAGAAAGAGAAAAGAGGGGTGCAGAAAGAGGCAAGATGGGTGCAGAAAGAAGCAAGTGAGGTACAGAAAGAGGCAACAGAGGTGCAGAAAGATGCAAGAGAGGTGCAAAAACAAGCAAGATAAGTGCAGAAAGAAACAAAAGAAGTGCCGAAAGAAGCAACAGAGGTACAGAAAGAGGCAAGAGGAGTGCAGAAAGAGGGAAGAGGGGTGCATAAAGAGGCACAAGGGTTACAGAAAGAAGGGTCAGAGGTGCAGAAAGAAGCAAGAGAAGTGCAGAAAGAAGCAACAGAGGTACAGAAAGAGGGATAAGTGGTGGAAAAAGAGGCAAGAGAAGTGCAGAAAGAAGCAAAAGATATGCAGAAAGAGGGAAGAGGAGTGGAGAAAGAGGCAAGAGGGAAGCAGAGAGAAGCAAGAGAGGTGCAGAAAGAAACAAAAGAAGTGCAGAAACAAGGAACAGATGGCAGAAAGAGGCAAGAGGAGTGCAAAAAGAGGGAAGAGAGGTGCAGAAAGAGGCACAAGGGGTACAGAAAGAGGCATGAGGGGGCAGAAAGAAACAAAAGAAGTAAAGAAAGAAGGAACAGAGGTGCTGAAAGAGGCAAGAGAGGTGCAGAAAGAGGGAAGAGGGGTGCAGAAAGAGGCTAGAAAAGTGCAGAAAGAAGCAAAGGAGGTGCAGAAAGAGGCAAGAAAACTGCAGAAAAAGGCAAGAGAGGTGCAGGAAGAGGCAGGAGAGGTGCACAAAGAGGCAAAAGGGGTACAGAAAGAGGCAAGAGGGGTGCAGAAAGAAGCAAGAGAAGTGCAGAAAGAAGGAACAGAGGTGCTGAAAGAAGGAACAGAGGTGCTGAAAGAGGTCAAGAGGAGTGCAGAAAGAGGGAAGAGGGTTGCAGAAAGAATCATGAGGGGTACAAAAAAAAGCAAGAGAGGTGCAGAAAGAAGCAAGAGAAGTGCATAAAAAGCAACAGAGATGCAGAAAGGGGGAAGTGGTATGGGAAAGAGGCAAGAGGGATACAGAAAGAAACAAGAGAGGTGCAGAAAGAAGGAACAGAGGTGCAGAAAGAGGCAGCAGGGGTGTAGAAAGAGGGAACAGGTGTGCAGAAAGAGGCAAGAGGCAAGAGGGGTGCAAAAAGAGGGAAGAGGGGTGCAGAAAGAGGCATGAGGAGTGCAGAAAGAAGCAAGAGAGGTGCAGAAAGACACAAGATAAGTGCAGAAAAAAGCAACAGAGATGCAGAAAGAGGGAAGAGGGGTGGAGAAAGAGGCAAGAGAAGTGCAGAAAGAAGCAACAGACATGCAGAAAGGGGGAAGATGGGTAGAGAAAGAGGCAAGAGGGGTGCAGAAAGGTGAAGAGATGTGCAGAAAAAGGCAAGAGAAGTGCAGAAAAAGAAAGAAAGGTGCAGAAAGAAGCAACAGAAATGCAGAAAGAGGCAAGAGAGGCGCATAAAGAAGCGGCTTGCACACCATTAGTACCAATTTAACACCCACATTTAGCAATAAGTAACAGGTGACCATTCTAGGTTTACAAAGGACCTTCCACCACACTGTAACACTTGACGCTGCATTTTTTGTAACGTTTGATCCGTTTGAGCTAGAAACAAGGCTTTTTTTTGTTCAAATCTGCATATTAGGCAGCAGATGATGAATTATGTGGCTAATGCGGAAAATGTATAATTGTGCAAAAGTTAGTACAGCCAAACAGTCACATAATTCCAGTGGCCCTGCTCATACCTCTGACTAGGTCCAGAAGTGCTCCTCAGTGATTCCTTCTTTTTTGTCTCATTGAGTTCATAGTTTAGCTTCTATGGAAATGAGGAAGGCTAAACCTGAGGTTACCACTCCACAACACAGACTACCAAACCACATAATTACTCTCCATAACACATAATCCTACTCTACATAATTCCTATAAAATAAATACCACATACTTTCTATCCACATAATTTCACTGCACAACTTACCACATAATTCCACTACACACAACGTACATCCACTCCACTCCGAAAAACATTATTAAAAAACGTTTACATTTACATCGCCAATAGCTCTAACTCTCGCAAATGCGAAACCCATTACATTGCAAACACTTCTTTAACTAGTAGTCACCTTTGCAGAGTGGTGGAGAAAGGATGCTGGGCCTCCGTCCAGCGCTCAGGAATTCTGCGTGCGTAGGACTTACAGGAGTTACCAGGAGGGCTTCTTGGCCCCCAAAGTCCCTCAGGAGTAAATTGGACTTCACCCCCCATCCCGTAGTCTGCCAGGAGGTGCATTTGCAGAGTGGTGGAGAAAGGGGGGCATGGCCTCCAAAGACGTCTTAGCAATCCCACTGTGTGGGACTTACTGGTGGTAACAAGAGGGGTAGTTGGCCTCCAAGGACATCCTTGGGGGCCAACTACTCCTCCTATTACCTCCAGTAAGTCCCACACAGCAGGATTGCTGAGTTGTCATAGCAGGCCACGCCCCCTTTCCCCACCACTCTGCAAACACACTTCCTAGGGCGCTCTTGGATGGGGATTAAAGCCCCCTTCGCTGCTGGGGGTCCTTTGGGGCCAACTAGCATACCGGATACCTCCAGTATGTCCCAGATAGTGGGATTGCTGAAATCTGGACACAGGTCACTCCCCCTCCCTGCACCACTCTGCAAACACGCCCCCTGGCACGTTGTAAGTTGGGGGATTAAGTCCCCTTGAATACTAAGTGTCCCTGGGGGCCAACTAGCCCACCAGGTACCTCCAGTAAGTCCCACACAGCTGGATTGCTGAGAGTGGTCTAAGGCCACACCCCCTTTTTACACCACTCTGCAAACATGCCTCCTGGTGCACTGCTGCTTGGAGGATGAAGTCCAATTGTGTCCTGTGGTCCTCAGGACACAAGAGGACCTCATCGCCCCACCAGCAGTTCGCCAAGAGGTGCGTTTGCAGAGTGGTGTAAAAAGGGGCGTGGCCTCAGACCACCTTTCTGCAATCCACCTCTGTGGCGCCTACTGGAGGTACCTGGTGGGCTAGTTGGCCCCCAGGGACCCTCAGTATTCAAGGGGAATTAATTCCCAACTTACAACGTGCCCTCTGGGGAGGGGACGGGGCCTCCGGCGAGAAGCCAGCTTTTTAAAAAAATATTTTTGGGAGTAGGGGGCTGTGTGGCCCCCCTTCTTACCGCATTTTTGGGGCCCTGGGGACCCCATCCCCCAGGGCCTGACCCCTTTTTTATAAAAAAAAAGGGGAAGGGGGCCACGCGGCCCCCCTCCCGAGGCCAAGTTTGGCCCGGGGACCCCATCCCCGGGGTATGGCCTCCTTTTAAAAATGTAATTATTGGGAAAGGGGGCCGCGTAGCCCCCCTTCCCTATGCCACTATTGGCCCCGGGAACCCCATCCCCCGGGGCCGGCCTGCCATTTTTTTATTTTTTTTATTAAATGGGAGGGGGGCCGTGTGGCCCCCTCCCGGGCCACTTCTGGCCCTGGGGACCCCATCCCCCAGGGCCGGCCCTTAGCATTGGGGACCATAGGGGGAGCCCCAATGCCCCAACGGTCCCTGCCGGCTCCCCACCTCCTGCGGGAGCCAGCATTGCTTTTGGGCAAGGGGAGCTGCTGACATGCAGCTCCCCTTGCCCAAAAGCAAATCAGTTTTGCTTTTGGAAGTGAGAGCAGGTTTCCTGCTCTCGCTTCCAAAAAGCAAAGCAGGAGTTTGCTATGACAGGGTGGGAGCCGTGCTCCTGCCCTGTCATAGCAAACGACAATGTCCTGGGGGTGGGCACCCAGGGACATTGCAGGAGCTGGCCCTGGGGGGTGGCGGTCCCAGGGCCATCAAGGGCTCCTGGAGGGGGGCCGTGTGGCCCCCCTCCCATCATTTGTAAAGCCCCGGGGAGGTGGTGGACCCCGGGGCTGGGGGTCTGTAATGGACCCCCAAATTTAAATAAACAGTGCCCTGGGGAGGTGGTGGTCCCCGGGGCAGTGTGGAAGGGCTTGAGCCCCCACACACATTATTTATTTCAGCCCCAGGGAGGTGGCGGTCCCCAGAGCTTGGGGGGCCTGTGAGGCCCCCCACCATATTTTACTAAAGCCCCGGGGAGGTGGTGGTCCCCGGGGCTTGGGGGGGACACGTGGCCCCCCACTCTATTATAAGAAAGCCCCGGGGAGGTGGCGGTCCCCATGGCTGCGGGGGGCGCGTGCCCCCGCCTATAACTTATAAAGCCCGGGGAGGTGGCGGTCCTTGGGGCTGCGGGGGCCCCCAATATAGAAATGAGGATTGCCCCCGGGACCTGGCTCACCCGGGGGCTTTAAAAAATGAACCACGGGAGCCCGCGCTTTGTTTATTTTTCATTTTCGACAGGGTTCGCGCACCCAGCACGACCCGCTTGAAAATGTAAAAAAATAAAAATGCTTTTTTGGGCCTGGGGGTCCCTGTGGGTCCCCCTAAGCAGGCCTGGGGGCTCAGGGTGTTTCTTGTTTGTAATGTATCTCTCACCTTTTTCATTTTCACTTGGTCCGAGGCACAAGATGGCTGCCAACACTTCCTTGTTTGAAGTGTTGGCAGCCAATCAGAGGCAAGCTCGTGCTCGGGAGGGCTCAGCCAATCAGATCTCACAATTCTCAAATATCGATATCTGTAAATCTTTAAATACCTCAAAAACTACTGAACGGATTTACACCATTAAAAAAAGCTTGCTTTCTGGACCAAGAGCTAGCTCTCTGACAAATTTGGTGTAATTCCGTTTAGCAGTTCAGGCTGCATCCCTGTCTAAAGTTTCCTATGGAAATTAACATGGAGAAAACACATTTTGGGACCCCCCTTTTTCCTTGGCCCCCGCTTGACGAATCACCCTGACACTTTCAAGACAGGAGCTGACCGGAGCGAACCATTAGTTTTGAAAATTTCGTGAAGATTCGTCAAACGGCGCCAAAGTTATTGGCAAATGAAAAAATGTTTTTCCTATGGAAACTGGGTCCTAACTATAACCTATAATATATATATATATATATATTATCTACTGGCAGTCGCCAGTAGATAGTTATAGTTAGGACCTATTTTCCATAGGAAATTCACAACATTCTATTTCCAATAACTTTGGCACCGGTTGATGAATCTTCGCAAAATTTTCAAAACTCGTGGGGCGCTCTCGTCTGCTCCTATCCTAAAAGTTTCGGGGTGATTCGGCAAGCGGGGGCTGAGAAAAAAGGGGGGTCCCAAAACATGTTTTCCCCATGCAATTTTCCATAGGAAACTTTAGACACGGCTACAGCCCGAACTGCTGAACGGAATTACACCAAATTTGGCAAAGAGGTAGTTCTTGGTTCAGAAAGAACCCTTTTTGTTAAATGGTGTAAATCCGTTCAGTAGTTGCTGAGAAAATCAAAAGTAAAAACACATATATATCTATGGCCGCGGAGGATCCGCGCACCCTCCCGATCACGAGCTGTATGCTAATTGGCTGTCAACACTCCAAACCAGGAAGTGTTGGCAGCCATCTTGTGCCTCGGTAGAACCGAGGCACAAGAAATCAGAGAAACAAGTGCGCAAAACGCAAAAAGGGGGCAGGGTAGAAACACCCTGACCTTCTAGGCCTGCTTAGGAGGTCCCACAAGGACCCCCAGGGCCCCAAAAAAAAAAAAAAAAAATTTAAATAAAAATCGGCAAAATGCGCGCCGGATCAACGGATCCGGCCGCAAAACAACCAAAAAAACGTGCTTCATTACTAATTAGCCCCCGGGTGGGCCAAGTCACGGGGGCACTGAAAAAATGTGTGGGGGGGCCCCCAAATCTCCCCACACTGCCCCGGGAACCACCACCTCCCCGGGGCTTGATTTATGAGTTGCGGGGGGCAGGCAGCCCCCCCCGCAGCCCCGGGGATCGCCACCCTCCGGGGCTAATTTTTAAATGTGTGGGGGGGCCTCCAAGGCCCCCCCAAGCCCCGGGGACCGCCACCCCCCGGGGCTTTCATTAATTATTTGCGGGGGGCACACGGCCCCCCGCAGCTCCGGGGACCGCCACCCCCCGGGGCTTCTTTTTTTACAAAAAATAAACCTGTGGGGGGGCTCGAGACCCCCCACACACCCCGGGGACCGCCACCTCCCCGGGGCACTAAAAATGTAAATGTGGGGGTCCGTTACGGACCCCCGAGCCCCGGGGACCACCACCTCCCCGGGACTGTGCACACGATGGGAGGGGGGCCGCACTGCCCCCCTCCTGGAGCCAGTGATGGCCCTGGGGACCACCACCCCCCAGGGCCAGCTCCTGCAGTGTCCCGGGGTGCCCACCCCCGGGACACTGCTGTTTGCAATGACAGGGCGGGAGCCTCGCGGCTCCCGCCCTGTCATTGCAAACTGCTTTGCTTCATTGAAGCAAGAGCAGGGAAACCTGCTCTCGTTTCAATGAAGCAAAGCAGATTGCTTTTCCACATGGGGAGCTGCATCTCAGCAGCTCCACATGTGGAAAAGCAATGCCGGCTCCCGCAGGACGCAGGGAGCCGGTGGGACCGTGGGGGGATTGGGGACCCCCCCACGGTCCCCAACGAGAGGCCAGGCCCCGGGGGATGGGGTCCCCGGGGCTGGAAGTAGCCTGGGAGGGGGGCCATGCGTTCACATTTTTTTTTTTTTGTTAAAAAGGGGTCAGGCCCTGGGGGATCCAGTCTGCAAATGCACCCTGTGGCGTGTTTTAAATTAGGGAATTAATTCCCCTTCAATACTGGGGGTCCCTCTGGGCCAACTAGCCCACCAGGTACCTCCAGTAAGCGCCACAGGGCTGAGTTGCAGAGAGGTGGTCCAGGCCACGCCCCTTTTTACACCTCTCTGCAACGCAGCTCTGTGGTGCTTACTGGAGGTACTTGGTGGGCTAGTTGGCCCCCAGGGACCCTCAGGACTCAAGGGGAATTAATCCCGCAATTTACAACGCGCCACGGGGCGCGTTTGCACAGTGGTGCAGGGAGAGGGCGTGTTTTAAGTTGGGGGATTAAGTCCCCTTGAATCCCGAGGGTCACTCATGTAGCTATTCGCAAATCCATGCATCCACTTACACACCAACAGACAGACGGATACAGACATTCACACAGTTTTGTCACTAACCCATGCATTCAGTAAGATACGTTTAATCACTCACTTATAGACTCAGTCACGCACCTACTAAATCATCCTTTCAGACACTTATACACCCACTCGTTCTTCAATACGCCTTTCCCTTAATATATTAAACATATTTAAACTTTACAGAAACACACAGTCACTGGATGATGTCATCAGTGATGTCATCAGTGATGTAACTTGAGATGTCATCAGTGATGTCACTGACCATGTCATGAGTGATGTAATATGTGACGTCATCAGCAGTGCATTGCGGGGGCGCGAGTTATAGCTAGCTGAACTAACTATAACGGGGGAATTCTATGGTTTTGTACGAGTGAAATGTCCAACTAACTATAACTGTCCCTAAAACCTATGGGTTTTTCAGTGAATTTCAAAGGTTTTTTAAATGCTAATTTCTAACTATAACGTGTCTGAAACCTATGGTTTTTTCAGTGAATTTCAAAGGTTTTTTAAATGCTAATTTCTAACTATAACGTGCCTGAAACCTATGGTTTTTAAGTGAATATATATATATATATATATATATATATACAGGCTTTAAGCAGTTGGGAGGGGGGCCGCGTGGCCCCCCTTCTGGAGCCCTCGATGGCCCTGGGGACCGCCACCCTCCAGGGTCGGCTCCTGCAATGTCCCGGGGTGCCCACCCCCAGGACTTTGCCGTTTGCTATGGCAGGGTGGGAGGGCGGCTCCCGCCCTGCCATAGCAAACTCCTGCTTTGCTTCTTGGAAGCGAGAGCAGGAAACCTGCTCTCGCTTCCAAGAAGCAAAGCAGAATTGCTTTTGGGCAAGGGGAGCTGCATGTCAGCAGCTCAATCAATCAATCAAAGCATTTGTAGAGTGCACTACTCACCCGTGAGGGTCTCAAGGTGGTGAGGGGGAGGGGGGGAAAGTGCTGCTATGCTCGAACAGCCAGGTCTTGAGAAGTGTCCTGAAGGTCAGCAGGTCCTGGGTCTGTCGCAGGTGGATGGGGAGGGTGTTCCATGTCTTGGCGGCGAGGTGGGAGAATGATCTGCCGCTGGTGGTCGATCGGTGGATGCGTGGAACGGTGGCGAGGGCGAGGTCAGTGGAGTGAAGCTGGCGGTTCGGGGTGTAGAAGGTGAGTCATTTGTTGAGGTATGCTGGTCCGGCGTTGTGGAGTGCTTTGTGAGCGTGGGTGAGAAGCTTGAAGGTGATCCTCTTGTTGACGGGGAGCCAATGCAGGTCTCTCAGGTGGGCAGTGATGTGGCTGTGGCGGGGGATGTCGAGGATGAGGCGTGCGGAGGCGTCTGTATGCGTTGAAGTCTTTTCTGGAGTTTGGCCATGGTTCCCGCGTAGAGGGCGTTGCCGTAGTCCAGCCTGCTGCTGACGAGGGCCTGGGTGACCATCCTTCTGGTTCCGGTGGGGATCCATCTGTAGATCTTGCGAAGCATGCGGAGGGTGTTGAAGCAGGAGGAGGAGACGGTGTTGACTTGCTGGGTCATTGAGAGTGATGAGTCCAGGATGAACCCCAGGTTGCGTGCATGGTCGGTGGGAGTCGGTGCAGCTCCCAGCGCTGCCGGCCACCAGGAGTCGTCCCAGGTGGATGGGGTGGAGCCGAGGATGAGGACCTCCGTCTTGTCTGGGTTCAGTTTCAGGCAACTGTTCTTCATCCATTTGGCGACGGCCTTCATTCCTTCGTGGAGGTTGGTTTTGGCGGTGGCGGGGTCCTTGGTGAGGGAGAGGATCAGCTGGGTGTCGTCGGCGTATAAGACGATGTTGAGGTCGTACGATCGGACAAGGTTGGCGAGCGGTGCCATGTAGACGTTAAAGAGGGTCGGGCTGAGGGATGATCCTTGGGGTACGCCGCAGGTGATCTTGGTGGCTTCGGATCGGAATGGAGGGAGGCGGACTCTCTGGGTTCTGCCGGTGGGGAAGGAGGTGATCCAGTACAGGGCTTTGTCGCGGATCCCCGCGTCGTGGAGGCGTGTGCGTAGGGTGTGGTGGCAGACGGTGTCGAAGGCGGCCGAGAGGTCCAGGAGGATGAGGGCCACGGTTTCGCCATTGTCCAGCATGGTCCTTAGGTCGTCGGTGGTGGCGATGAGGTCAGTTTCGGTGCTGTGGTTGCTGCGGAATCCGGATTGGGATGAGTCCAGGGTGTTGTTCTCCTCGAAGAAGTGGGTCAGTTGCCTGTTGACAATCTTCTCGATGACTTTCGCCGGGAACGGGAGCAGGGAGATGGGCCGGAAGTTCTTGAGGTCCTTTGGGTCTGCCTTGGGTTTCTTGAGTAGGGCGTTGATTTCGGCGTGTTTCCAGCTCTCCGGGAAGGTGATGGTCTCGAAGGAGCTGTTGAGGATCTTCCTGAGTTGGGGTGAAATGATGGAGCTTGCTTTGTTGAAGATGTGGTGGGGCAGGGGTCGGATGGCGAGCCGGAGCGGATGGTGTTCATGATTTTGATGGTGTCGTCGTCGTTGACGTGGTTCCAGGAGAGCAGGAGGCCGGTGTGGCTGGGGGGCGGTGAGTTAGAGGTGTCGGCGGCTGTCGGGGTGGTCTGGGTGTTGAAGCTGTCATGGATGTCTGTGATCTTGCGGTGAAAGAAGTTGGCTAGGGAGTCGCAGAGGTCTTGCGACGGTGGGATGACGTTGGAGCTGGAGCTGGGGTTGGCGAGTTCCTTCACGATGTTGAAGAGCTCTTTGCTGTTGTGCACGTTGTTGTTGATGCGTTCCTTGAAGGAGGTTCTTTTGGCGGTTCGAATGAGTTGGTGGTGCTTGCGGCTGGCGTTCTTGAGGGCAGCGTGGTTGTCCGGTGTCTGTTCGTGGCACCACTTCTTCTCAAGTCTTCGGCAGGTCTGCTTGGATGCCTGGAGGTCGGTGGTGAACCAGCTGGCCTTTCTGTCGGTGCGTCTGTTAGAGGGTTTCTTGATCGGGCAAGAGTGTTGGCGCAGTCGTCAATCCATTGCCTGAGGTTGCGGGCGGCTGTGTCGGTGTCAGAGGGGTCGGTTGGTGGGTCTCGGGCGAGGGTGGTGATGAGCTGTTCTTTGGTGACCCTGTTCCAGCAGCGGTGGGGGATACGTTGAGGGTGGTTGTGCGTAGTGTGTTTCTCAAAGGAGAAGTGGATGCAGCGGTGGTCGGTCCAGTGGAGTTCGGTGGTGTGGCTGAAGATGACATGGTTGCTGGCGGAAAAGATGGGGTCGAGCGTGTGTCCGGCGGAGTGGGTGGGTGTCGTGACAAACTGTTTGAGTCTGAGGTTGGTGAGGTTGTCGAGCAGGGTGGTTGAGTTGCTGTTGTTGGCGTTCTTGAGGTGGAAGTTCAGGTCTCCGAGGAGGATGTAGTCTGTGGAGGCCAGGGCGTGCGTGCTGATGACATCGGTGATGGAGTCGCTGAACTGTGGCCGGGGTCCGGGGGGTCTGTAGACGAGGGTTCCTCTGAGGGTGGTGTTGGGATCAATGTGGATCTGGATCTCCCCTTGCCCAAAAGCAATGCTGGCTCCCGCAGGAGGCGCGGAGCCGGCTGGGACCATGGGGGCATTGGGGCTCCCCCCACGGTCCCCAATGTATGGGCAGGCCCCGGGGGATGGGTCCCTGGGGCCAGAAGTGGCCAAGGGGAGGGGGGCCACGCGGCCCCCCTCCCTTCTGATGTTTTTTAAAAAAATTTTTAAATAAGGCCAGGCCCTGGGGGATGGGGTCCCCGGGGCCATGATTGGCCCTGGAGAGGGAGGCCACGCGGCCCCCTTCCTCAAAAAAAGCAGGGAATATAATTTTAAAAACGAGGCCAGGCCCCGGGGATGGGGTCCCTGGGGCCAATAGTGGCCCAGGGAAGGGAGGCCTCATGGCCCCCTTCCGGTTTAAAAAAAAAAATGCTCAGACCCAAAAAATACTCAAAGAAGGGGGGCCACACAGCCCCCCTTCTAAAAATATTTTTTTTTTAAAGAAAAGCCGGCATCTCGCCGGAGGCCCAGCCCCCTCCCTGCACCACTGCAAATGCACCCCCAGGCGCGTTCTAAGTTGGGGGATTAAGTGCCCTTCATTCCTGAGGGTCCCTGGGTGCCAACTAGCCCACCAGGTACCTCCAGTAAGCCCCACACAGTGGGATTGCTGAGAGGTGGTCTGAGGCCATGCCCCTTTTTACACCACTCTCAAACGCGCCTCTTAGTGCACTGCTGGTGGGGCGATGAGGTCCTCTTGTGTCGTGAGGACCTCAGGACAAAGTGGACTTCATCCCCCGAGCAGCAGTGTGCCAGGAGCCGCGTTTGCAGAGTGGTGTAAAAAGGGGGCGTGGCCTTTGAGCATTCTCAGCAAACCAGCTGTTTGGGGCTTACTGGAGTACTGGAGGTAACAGGAGGGCTAGTTGGCCCCCAGGGACCCTCAGGAGGAAAGGGGACTTCATCCCCCAACCAAGAGCGTGCCAGGAGGCACATTCTCAGAGTGGTGGAGAAAGAGAGCATGGCCTGTGTCAACCTCTCAGCAATCCCACTGTGTGGGGCTGACTGGAGGTAAGAGGTAGGCTAGTTGGCCCCTAAGGACCCCCAGCAGCGAAGGGGCCTTCAATCCCCATCCAAGAGTGCGCCAGGGAGCGCGTTTGCAGAGTGGTGGGCAAAGGGGGCGTGGACTGCTATGAGAACTTAGCAATCCTGCTGTGTGAGACTTACTGGAGGTAATTAGAGGGGTAGTTGGCCCCCAAGGATGTCCTTGGGGGCCAACTACCTCTCTTGTTACCTCCAGTAAGTCCCACACAGTGGGATTGCTAAGAAGTCTTCGGAGGCCACGCCCCCTTTCTCCACCACTCTGCAAACATGCCTACTGGCAGACTACGGGATGGGGGATGAAGTCCACTTTACTACTGAGGGACTTTGGTGCCTAAGAAGCCCTCCTGGTACCTCCTGTAAGTCCTACGCAGCGGAATTCCTAAACGCTGGTTGGAGGCCCAGCACCCTTTCTCCACCACTCTACAAACGTGACTACTAGTTAAAGAAGCATTTGCAACGTAATAGGTTTCGCATTTGCGAGAGTTTAATGCTATTGGCGTTGTAAATGTAAAAGTTTTTTACTAATGTTTTTTGGTGTAGAGTGGATGTACATTGTGTGTGGTGGAATTATGTGGTATGGTGTGCAGTGAAATTATGTGAATAGACAGTATGTGGTATTTAGTGTATAGGAATTATGTGGAGTGGGATTATGTGTTTTGGAGAGTAATTATGTGGTATTGTAGTCTGTGTTGTGGAGTGGTAACCTCAGGTTTAGTCTTTCTCATTTCCATAGAAGCTAAACTATAAATGCAATGAGACACAAAAAAAGAAGGAACCACTGAGGAGCACTTCTGGACCTAGTCGGAGGCATGAGCAGTGCCACTGGAATTATGTGACTGTTCGGCTGCACCAATTTTCACATATTTAAACATTTTCCGCATTTGCCAAATATTCCATCATCTGCTGCCTAATATGCAGACTTGAACAAAAAAATCCTTGTTTCTAGCTCAAACGGCTTAAATGTTCCCAAAAATGCAGCGTCATGTGTTACAGCGTGGTGGAAGGCCCTTTGCAAAGCTGGAATGGTCATGTGTTACTTATTGCAAAATTTGGGTATTAAACTGGTACTAATGGTGCACAAACCTCTCTTCCTTCTGTGCCTCTCTTGCCTCTTTCTGCATTTCTCTTGCTTCTTTCTGCACCTTTCTTCCTCTTTCTGCACCTCATTGTCTTCTATCTGCACTTTACTTGCCTCTTTCTGCACTTCTCTTGTCCCTTTCTGCACCTCACGTGCCTCTTTCAGCACCTCTGTTGCTTTTTTCTGCAGATCTCTTGACTCTTTCTGCACCTCGGTTGTCTCTTTCTGCACCTCACTTGCATCTTTCTGCACTTCTCTTGCTTCTTTCTACACCTCTCTTGCCTCTTTCTGCTCCTCTCTTGCCTCTTTGTGCATTTCTCTTGCCTGTTTCTGCAGTTCCCTTGCCTCTTCCTGTACCTCTCTTGCCTCTTTCTGCACCTCACCTGCCTCTTTCTGCACTTCACTCTCTTCCTTCTGCACCTCTCTTGCCTCTTTCTGCATTTCACTTGCCTCTTTCTGTACTTCTCGAGCCTCTTTCTGTACCTCTCTTGCCTCTTTCTGCACCTCAAGTGCATCTTTCTGCACTTCTCTTGCTTCTTTCTACACTTATCTTGTCTCTTTCTATACCTCTTTTGCCGCTTTCTGCACCTCACTTGCCACTTTTCGCTCTTTTCTTTCCTCTTTCTGAACCTCACTCCCTTCTTTCTGCACCTCTCTTGCCTCTTTCTGTGCCTCACTTGCTTCATTCTGCATCTCTATTGTCTCTTTCTGCACCTCTATTGCCTCTTTCTGCAACTCTGTTGCTTCTTTCTGCACTTCTCTTGCCTTTTTCTGCACCCTTCTTGTCTCTTTCAGCACCTCTGTTGCTTCTTTCTGCACTTCTCTTCCTTCTTTCTGCACACCTCTTGCCTCTTTCTGTACCCTTCTTGCCTCTTTGTGCACCTCTCCTACCTCTTTCTGCACCCCTCTTGCCTCTTTCTGCACCTCTGTCGGTTCTTTCTGCACTGCTCTTGCTTCTATCTGCACCTCTTTTGTAAATTTCTGTATCCCTCTGGCCTCTTTCTGCACCCCTGTTCCCTCTTTCTGCACCTTTCCTGCCTGTTTCTGCACCTCTCTTGCCTCTTTCTGCACCTCTGCTGCTTCTTTCTGCACTTCTCTTGCATCTTTCTGCACAACTCTTGCATTTTCAGCACCTCTGTAGCTTCTTTCTGCACTTCTCTTGCTTCTTTGTGCACCTCTCCTGACTCTTTCTGCACCTCTCTTGCCTTTTTCTGCAGTTCTCTTGCTTCTTTGTGCACTTCTTTTGCTTCTTTCTGCACTTCTCTCTCTTCTTTCTGTACCCCTCTTGCTTCTTTCTGCACCTGTTGCTTCTTTCTGCACTTCTATTGCCTCTTTCTGCACCTCTCTTCCTCTTTCTGCGCCTCTCTTGCCTCTTTCTGTACCTCTTTTGCCTCGTTGTGCACCTCTTCTGACTCTTTCTGCACCTCTCTTGCCTTTTTCTGCAGTTCTCTTGCTTCTTTGTGCACTTCTTTTGCTTCTTTCTGCACTTCTCTCTCTTCTTTCTGTACCCCTCTTGCTTCTTTCTGCACCTGTTGCTTCTTTCTGCACTTCTATTGCCTCTTTCTGCACCTCTCTTCCTCTTTCTGCGCCTCTCTTGCCTCTTTCTGTACCTCTTTTGCCTCGTTGTGCACCTCTTCTGACTCTTTCTGCATACCTCTTCCCTCTTTCTGCACCTCTCTTGCCTCTTTCTGTACCTCTGTTGCTTCTTTCTGCAACTCTCTTGCCTCTTTCTGCAGTTCTTTTGCCTCCTTCTGCACCTCTGTTGCTTCTTTCTTCACTTGTCTTGCCTCTTTCTGCACCCCTCTAGCCTCTTTCTGCACCCCTGTCGCTTCTTTCTGCACTTATGTTGCTTTTTTCTGTACCTCTCTTGCTTCTTTCTGCACCCATCTTGCCTCTTTTTTATCCCTCCTCCCTCTTTCTGCTCCTCTCTTGCTTCTTTCTGTACATCTGTTGCTTCTTTCTGCACTTCTTTTGCCTCTTTCTGCACCTCTCTTGCTTCTTTCTGCACCCCTGTTGTCTCTTTCTGCACTCGTCTTCCCTCTTTATGCACCTCTCTTGCTTCTTTCTATACTTCTCTTACTTCTTTCTGCACCTCTCTTGCTTCTTTATGCACCCTTCTTCCCTTTTTTGCATCCCTATTGCCTCTTTCTGCAGTTCTCTTTCCATTTTCTGTACCTCTTTTGCCTCTTTCTGCACCTCACTTGCCTCTTTCTGCACTTCTCTTGCTTCTTTCTACACCTCTGTTGCTTCTTTTAGCAATTCTCTTGCCTCTTTCTGCACTTCTCTTGCTTGTTTCTGCACCTCTCTTGCGACTTTCTGCACCTCTGTAGCCTCTTTCTGCACCTCACTTGCTTCTTTCTGCACCGCTCTTGCCTCTTTCTGTACCCCTATCCCCTCTTTCTTCACCTCTCTTGCCTCTTTCTGCACCCCTGTTCCCTCTTTCTGTACCTTTCATGCCTGTTTATGCACCTCTCTTGCCTCTTTCTGTACCACTGTTGCTTCTTTCTGCACTTCTCTTCCTTCTTTCTGCACCCCTCCTGCTTCTTTCTGTCCCCTCCTGCCTCTTTGTGCACCTCTCCTACCTATGTCTGGACCCCTCTTGCCTCTTTTTTCACCTCTGTTGGTTCTTTCTGCACTGCTCTTGCTTCTTTCTGCACCTCTTTTGCAAATGTCTGCATCCCTCATGCCTCTTTCTGCACCCCTCTTCCCAATTTCTGTACCTCTCTTGCTTCTTTATGCACTTCTCCTGCTTCTTTCTGCACTGCTCTTGCTTCTTTCTGCACCTCTCTTGTAAATTTCTGTATCCCTCTTGCATCTTTCTACACCCCTGTTCCGTCTTTTTGTACCTTTCTTGCATATTTCTGCACCTCTCTTCCCTTTTGCCTCTTTGTGCACCTCTCCTGACTCTTTCTGCACCTCTCTTGCCTTTTTCTGCAGTTCTCTTGCCTCTTTGTGCACTTCTTTTGCTTCTTTCTACACTTCTCTCTCCTCTTTCTGCACCTCTGTTGCTTCTTTCTGTACTTCTATTGCCTCTTTTTGCACATCTCTTGCTTCTTTCTGCACCCCTGTTGTCTCCTTCTGCACCGCTGTTGTCTCTTTCTGCACTTGTCTTTCCTCTTTCTGCACCTCTCTTGCTTCTTTCTGCACTTCTCTTGCTTCTTTCTGCACCCTTCTTCCCTTTTTTGCATCCCTCTTGTCTCTTTCTGCTGTTCTCTTGCCCTTTTCTGCACCTCTCTTGCCTCTTTCTGTACCTCACTTGCCTCTTCCTGTACTTCTCTTGCTTCTTTCCACACCTCTGTTGCTTTTTTCAGCAATTCTCTTGCCTCTTTCTGCACTTATTTTGCTTGTTTCTGCACCTCTCTTGCATCTTTCTGCACCACTGTTCCCTCTTTCTGTACCTTTCTTGCCTGTTTCTGCACCTCTCTTGTATTTTTCGGCACCTCTGTTGTTTCTTTCTGCACTTCTCTTGCCTCTTTCTGCACCTCTCTTGCCTTTTTAAGCACCTCTGTTGATTCTTTCTGCACTTCTCGTGCTTCTTTCTGCACCCCTCTTGCCTCTTTCTGTACCCATTTTGCCTCTTTGTGCACCTCTCCTGACTGTTTCTGCACCTTTCTTGCCATTTTCTGCAGTTCTCTTGCCTCTTTCTGCACCTCTTTTGCTTCTTTCTGCAGTTTTCTTGCCTCTTTCTGTACCCCTCTTGCCTCTTTCTGCACCCCTTTTGCCTGTTTCTGCAACTCTCTTGCCTCTTTCTGTAGTTCTCTTGCCTCCTTCTGTACCTCACTTACCTCTTTCTGTACATCTCTTGCTTCTTTCTGCACCCTTCTTCCTTTTTCTGCACATCTCTTGCCTCTTTCTGTACTGCTCTTGCCTCTTTCTGCACCCCTCTTGCCTCTTTTTGCACCTCTTTTGCTTCTTTCTGCACTTCTCTCTCCTATTTCTGCACCCCTATTGCCTCTTTCTGCACCTCTGTTGCTTCTTTCTGCACTTCTATTGCCTCTTTCTGCACCTCTCTTGCTTCTTTCTGCACCCCTGTTGTCTCTTTCTGCACCCCTGTTGTCTTTTTCTGCAATCATGTTCCCTCTTTCTGTACCTCTCTTGCTTTTTTCTGCACCTCTCTTGCTTCTTTCTGCACCTCTATTGCTTCTTTCTGCACCCTTCTTCCCTTTTTTCCATCCCTCTTGCCTCTTTCTGCTGTTCTTTTACCATTTTCTGCACCTCTCCTGCCTATTTCTGCACCTCACTTGCCTCTTTCTGCACTTCTCTTGCTTCTTTCCACACCTCTGTTGCTTCTTTCTGCAATTCTCTTGCCTCTTTCTGCACTTCTCTTGCTTGTTTCTGCACCTCTTTTGCGTCTTTCTGCACCTCTGTTGCCTCTTTCTGCATCTCACTTGCTTCTTTCTGCACTCCTCTTGCCTCTTTCTGCACCCCTCTCCCCTCTTTCTGCACCTCTCTTGCCCCTTTCTGCACCCCTGTTCCCTCTTTCTGTACCTTTACTGCCTGTGTCTGCACTTCTCTTGCCTCTTTATGTACCTCTGTTGCTTCTTTCTGCACTTCTATTGCCTATTTCTGCACCCTTTGCGCCTCTTTCAGCACCTCTGTTGCTTCTTTCTGCACTTCTCTTCCTTCTTTCTGCACCCCTACTGCCTCTTTCTGGACCTCTCTTGCCTCTTTGTGCACCCCTCCTACCTTTTTATGCACACCTATTGTCTCTTTTTGCACCTCTGTTGATTCTTTCTACAATGCTCTTGCTGCTTTCTGTACCTCACTTGCCTTTTTCTGTACTTCTCTTGCTTCTTTCTACACCTCTGTCGCTTCTTTCAGGAATTCTCTTGCCTCTTTCTGATCTTCTCTTGCTTGTTTCTGCACCTCTCTTGCATCTTTCAGCACCTCTGTTGCCTCTTTCTGCACTTCACTTGCTTGTTTCTGCACCTCTCTTGCCTCTTTCAGCACCTCTGTTGCTTCTTTCTGCCCTTCTCTTGCCTCTTTCTGCACCTCTGACTTAGAGGTAGTTTTAATCCGCCTGCCCTATTATGTACTAGGGTCTTACAGGTGAAGTCAACCCATAGTGTACCCTAGTGTATTTAGGTGTTTTCACTGTTTTCTAAGTGTCTTTCAGCATAGCACTGGCTCCGGGCCTGGTTTTGTCAGAGTTAGTTACCACCAGTACCAGTCAGCAAAAAGTTGGGGGCACAGAATGACTTTGCAACAAGTCCTCTTTCTGCACCTCTGTTGGTTCTTTCTACATATCTCTTGCTTATTTCTGCACCTTTCTTCATCTTTCTGGACTTCTGTTGCCTCTTTCTGCATTTCTAGCATTTAAAAAACCTTTTTAATTCACTGAAAAAGCCATAGGTTTCAGGGACGATATAGTTAGGAATTAGCATTTAAAAAACCTTAGCAATTCCCTGAAAAAAACATAGGTTTGAGGGATGTTATAGTTAGAAATTAGCATTTAAAAAACCTTTGAAATTCACTGAAAAAAACACAGGTTTCAGGGACATTATAGTTAGTTGGACATTTCACGCGTACAAAACCAGAGAAATTCGGCCGTTATAGTTAGTTGAGCTAACTATAACTCACGCCCCCGCAATGCACTGCTGATGACGTCACATATAACATCATTCATGACATGGCCAGTGACATCACTGATAACATCACTGATGACATCTCAAATGATATCACTGATGACATCACCCACGTTATAATCTGATGCACCTCCTCACACCCTAATATAACCTTTGATACACCCACTCTAAAATACAGACTACCATTTTTGAAACCATAGACACACCAATACCAGTTACTACATACCCACTCACTGATTCCTAGGTCTACACACACATCCACTCATTCACCCATACAGTCACTCATACATGCAGTCACTCATCAATACAGCACAATCATATGCACTCATTTACGTATACAGATACTCACACACCGCCACTCATCCATAGAGTTACTCACACACCTAGTCAGTCATGCAAAGAATCAATCACACTCCCATTTACTCACCTATACAGTTATACACAAACTACCTCACTTATTCTTACAGATACTAACACATACTTACTCTCTTATACAATCACTGATTCAAGCACACACTCATCCATACAGCCACTCTCACAATCACTCACTCTCACATATAGTCATTTATATACTCCAACACTCACATATTCTGCCTTTCACATATGTAGTTACTCACACATGTACCACTGAGACATCCATTCACTCACCACACACCCATACACACACTCACCCACCCATATAGCCGTTCACAGATGCACTCTTGAACCCATACACCCAGTGAATCACTCACTCACACATCTATGCACAGAGTCACACACCCCCCAAACACCCACACAGACACTCAGGCACCCATACAGATACTCAGACAACCAATCAATAACCCATGTAGACACTCATGTAGCTACTCACCAACCCATGCAGTCGCTTACACACCAACTGACAGACTGGTACAGACATTCACATAGTTTAGTCACTAACCCATGCATTCAGTAAGACACATTTAATCACTCACTTATACAGTCAGTCACGCAACTACTAAATCATCTATTCAGACACTTACACACCCACTCATTTTTCAATACACCTTGGCATATATATAAAACATATTTAAACTTTACAGAAACACACAGTCACTGGATGATGTCATCAGTGATGTCATTTGAGATGTTATCAGTGATGTCATCAGTGATGTCACTGGCCATGTCATGAATGATGTAATATGTGACGTCATCAGCAGTGCATTGCGGGGCGCGAGTTATAGTTAGCTCAACTAACTATAATGGCCTAATTTTTCTGGTTTTGTATGAGTGAAATGTCCAACTAACTATAACGTCCCTGAAACCTGTGGTTTTTTCAGTGAATTTCTAAGGTTTTTTAAATGCTAATTTCTAACTATAACGTCCTGAAACCTATGGTTTTTTCAGTGAAAAAAAATATATATATATATAACATACTGGCGGTCACCAGTAGGTAGTTATAGTTAGGACCTCGTTTCTATTCAAAAAGCGTTTTCTTTTGCCAATATCTTTGGCGCCGGTTGACGAATCTTCGCGAAATGTTCAAAACTAATGGGGTGCTCCGGTCAGCTCCTGTCTGGAAAGTTTCGGTGTGATTTGTCAGGCGGGGGCCGAGAAAAAAGGGGGTCCCAAAACGTGTTTTCCCCATGTTCATTTCGATAGGAACTTTAGACAAAGCTACAGCCCGAACTGCTGAACGGAATTAGACCAAATTTGTCAAAAAGGTAGGTTTTGGTTCAGAAAGAGCCCTTTTTTTTAAATGGTGTAAATCAGGTCAGTAGTTCCTGAGAAATTAAAAAAAGAAAAATATCGATATCTGAGCACCGAGGAGGAGTTGCGACTCCTCCCGAGCACGAGCTGACTTCTGATTGGCTGCCAACACTCCAAACCAGGAAGTGTTGGCAGCCATCTTGTGACTCGGTTTACGAGTCACAAGAAAACAGTGAAAAGAACATTAAAAAAAAAGAAAAGGGGGCAGGGTAGAAACACCCTGACCCCCTAGGCCTGCTGAGGGGGTCCCACAGGGACCTCCAGGGCCAACAAAAGCATTTTGTTTTTTTTTAAATGGCAGAAGTCGCGCTGGGTGCGCGAATGCGGACGACAAAATATTTTGTTGTATTTAAGCCCCCAGGTCCTGGGTGCATTTCAAATTATGTTGCGGGGACCCGTGGGGCCCCCGCAGCCCAGGGGACGACCACCTCCCCTGGGCTTTATTTATGATGTGCGGGGGGCATGCGGCCCCCCGCAGCCCCAGGGACTGCCACCTCTCCGGGGCATTATCAAATACGAGGTGGGGGGCCTCACAGGCCCCCCCAAGCCCCAGGGACTGCCACCTCCCCGGGGCATTATGAAATAAGATTGGGGGGCCTTGCGGACCCTCCCAAACCCCAGGGACCGCCACCTCCCCGGGGCATTATGAAATAAGGGTGGGGGGCCTTGCGGGCCCCCCCAAACCCCAGGGACCGACACCTCCCCAGGGCTGTAATAAATAATTGTGTGGGGGGCTCAAGCCCCCCCACACTGCCCCGGAGACCACCACCTCCCCGGGGCACTTTGTATGTAAATACAGGGGTCCGTTATGGACCCCCAGGCCCCGGGGACCACCACCTCCCTGGGGCTTTGCAAATGATGGGAAGGGGGCTGTGCGGCCCCCATCCTGGAGCCCTTGATGGCCCTGGGGACCGCCACCACCCAGAGCCGGCTCCTGCAATGTCCCGGTGTGCCCACCCCCGGGATATTGCTGTTTGCTATGGCAGGGCGGGAGCACAGCTCCCGCCCTGCCATAGGAAACTCTGCTTCGGTTTTTGGAAGCGAAAGCAGGAAACCTGCTCTCGCTTCCAAAAACCGAAGCAGAATTGCTTTTGCACAAGGGGAGCTGCATGTCAGCAGCTCCCCTTGTGCAAAAGCAATGCCGGCTCCCGCAGGAGGCGGGGAGCCGGCTGGGACCGTGGGGGCATTGGGGCTCCCCCGTCGGTCCCCAACGGAGGGATGGGGTCTCCGGGGCCAGAAGTGGCCTGGGAGGGGGGGCCACTCAGTCCCCCTCCTCATTATTTATAAAAAAATTAATTGCCATGCTCTGGGGGGTGGGGTTTCAGGGGCCGAAATCGGCCTGGGGAGGGGGGACGCGCGCCCCCCTCCCCTATTTAATTTTTATTTAAAAAAGAGGCCATGCCGTGGGGGATGGGGTCCCCGGGGCGAATATGAAATAATGGAAATGGATTGGGTTTTTTGTTGATCAAGTTTGGAGTCGCGACTCCAGCGCGGCCCCCCGTGTAATCGCGATGGATTCGCGAATTCACCATAAATAAATAATTAAGTAGTATATAATATAGAAGGTAGTGTTATGTTTGTGAAGTTTTTTAAAGAGGTATTGTGCTTCAAGTTAATGACAACATTACAATTTATAGAGTTGTTAAAAATATATAAAATTAAAAATTAATATTTAAAGTTAAAAAGTGTGTTGTGTTGTAGTACATTGAGTTTGTGCTTTTGTTTTATGAATTCGCGCTGGTTGCGCGAATCCCAAAAATAATTGTAAAAAAGTACGTGTTAAAAAAAAATTATATAGTAATTATTATGTTATAGGTTGGCTCTAAAAAGAGCCCTTGTTTTCATTGTGACTTTGTTGTAGCTACATGTAAGTGCCGATGCAAAGCTTTAGGTTGTTGAGAAAGACTCTGGGGCATATCATCAAGGGCCTTATCTCCGCTTTTTTGGCCTTAAAAGCCAGAAAAGCGGAGATAATGTTTTCGCCCTATTAACAAGAGGGTGCTAACATGCATAATCGCATGTTAGCACCCTTTTTCCCGACGCCTCCCTTTGCATCTCTAATGAGATGCAAAGTGAGCGTTCCTTCCCAAAATAACTGGAGAAATGTCGCTAACCGACATTTCTCCAATTATCAATGGGCACGCTAACAAGCATAGCGGCAAGAAAAGTAGCGCTAACCGCGGTTATCGCTACTTTCCTTACACCTGCTTTTAGTTTGACTTAGCTATGATATCCAATGGAAGGTGGATATCATGGTTAAGTATGCCCTGCCCTATCAACAACGTAGCGCCAAACGTTGTGCGATTATCGCTGGAATCCCAGCGATAATTGCACATTTGGCAGCTAACTCGGTTATTTTTATCGCTCTGGAGATAAGCGTCGCTGATAGCGCGCTATCTCCGCGATAAAAACAAGCGATAGCCGGCGATAATTATCCTAGCGCTAAGTGCGCTTAGCGATGATTATCGCCGGTTGTTGATGATATGCTCCTCTGTTTCCCTGATCTGTGAAATGTACTCCATCACTCCTGTAGATGCCATCCATATCAAAACGTAGATTGTTGTTATATATAGAGCCCATGCTATGGTCTCTGAGGTAAGCAGAAACAGCTTTATTGAAATTTTTTCTCGCTTTCTCAATCTGTGGACAAAATTGATTTGACCACTTACATTTCTGTCTTTGGCATATGTTAGAGTACACAAAGACAGTTTGAGGTAAAAGCAACATCAATTGTGCAAAGGTGTCCTTCATTAGCATTTCCAGACCGATCCCAGTCAATGTGCATAGGTCATTGCCACCACAGTGCACAATCATGAGGTCAGGGGGTTGGAGATGCAAAAAAGTTTTAACCAAAGGCATCAATCGGTGCCACTTTAATCCTCTCTGTGCAATCCATTTAATATCCACATTTTGTAAAGCTAGGTCTTTGTCAATACCTCTGCGTTCAGCATACCTTTTGCACCAGAAAACATAGCTGTGCCCAACAATCCACACTGTAAGCATCTTGAAGGGATGTCTGGAAGTAATGAAAAGATGTCTGTAGCTGAAGTAGTCAGTTGGTAGAATGAGAGGTATGTAAAATGGTGCACAAGAAGCTGTTTTTTAAAAAGTAGAGAGTTGATTGGCTGTTTAAGAACATTGTAGATTCAAAAATAAAGTGCATTTTACTTTTTAGAAAAGCATGTTTCCTATTGGTTAGTAAAAAATGTTTGAAGGTACAATAAAAAGGATAAGATCATATTTTGCAAAGTCAACAACACCTGCTGTTTGCATTTGCAACATTAGGTGGTGAACTTGAAAATATGGTGAACTTGTGACCTGTAAGTTAACTTGAGTGTTCCATGAACTGTTACTATGGAAACTGGCATGAAGCAAAATGAGGGAAGGCTTGAAATTTAACTATGGATTTAAAATGTGAAATTGTATTTTATATATTAGTAATATGTTATTACAATGATATTTCCCAAGTCAGTACTATCTTTATAAAGTGGTGTGATATTAAAAAATAGTGTTAAATTTGTTTGTTATATCTTTTTGAACTCCCGTATGAATTCGCAACTCCATCGCGGTGGTGCACGATGGAGTCGCGGCTTCCAAAAAAATGTAGAAACAGTTTGGGCACTTTTAGAAGTCAGTTGGTAAGGGTTAATATGTGTAACCAATAGAAATGTGTTTTACAATTTGAAAAAATCTAGGAAGCAATGTGATTTGTTACTTATATGTATTTGTGTGGAGAAAGAGAGGGAAACTTAGCCATTACTGGTTTTACCTTGCTGAGTCTGGTGCATTATATTAATTGTGTACAAAAGAAAATCCTGTAAGAGTTTGTGATATTTTAAATTCAACAAATATATTTGCAAGGTGAGTTATACATTTATGAGGTTTATTTTTAAACTTTTAACATTATTCAAAAACTGTGTTGTTTAAAATATATTATTAAATGTAGAGATGTGCATTGTAATTTGTTTTATTGTACTTATATGTTGTTTGAAAAATAATCTGTATAGTAATATGTGTATTTTGCAAGATGGATTACTGATGTTCTTATAAGGTGTTATTAATTAGGCTTCTTTTTTCTAGTCTGTACAAAGGTATAGTTGAATGATGCCGCATAATTTTAGATAGTTTGGTGAAGATGCAGCACAAATGTGTAGTTTGAAAGATGTTCTTATAAGGTGTTATTAATTAGGCTTCTTTTTTGTAGTCTGTATAAAGATATAGTTGAATGATGCCGCATAATTTTAGATAGTTTGGTGAAGATGCAGCACAAATGTGTAGTTTGAAAGATGTCCATATAAGGTGTTATTAATTAGGGTTCTTTTTCTAGTCTGTACAAAGGTATAGTTAAATAATGCCAAATAATTTTAGATAGAATGGTGAAGATGCATCACAAAAGTGTGCTTTGAAGGATGCTCACATATGGTATTATTAATTAGGCTTCTTTTTGCTAGACTGTACTAAGGTATAGTTGAATGATGCCGCATAATTTTAGATAAAAAGGTGAAAATGTAGCATAAAAGTGTGGTTTGAAAGATGCTCATATAAGGTGTTGTTAATTAGGCTTCTTTTTTCTTGTCTGTACATAGGTATAGTTGAATGATTCCACATACTTTTAGATAGAAAGGTGAAGACACAGAATAAAAGTGTGGTTTAAAAGATGCTCATATAAGGTATTGTTAATTAGCCTTCTTTTTCTAAGTCTGTAGAAAGGTATAGTTGAATAATGCCGCATATTTTTAGATAGAATGGTGAAGATGTAGCTCTAAAGTAATCCACCAGATATTACCCTTGCAGCCATGTTGCACTTATCTATTCAACCAAGTAATACGTAATGACTAATCTATGCCTTCAGATTGTATTTATACACTTATCTGTGCACTCAATGTCTATGTGAGCACTTATGCAAGTAGCCAATCTCTTTTCGTCTTCTATTGCAACTATCCAGTGAGTACCTTTGCACTCATACAATCACCCAAGCCTTACCCATGGAGTTGTGCAATCACTAAAGCAGATCTATTATATGCCTCAGTTTCTAGGTTTCACTATATTCCAGAAATATTGTATACATGTTTGTTTTAGATATTATGATGATTTGAAGACTTACAGATATATATATGTGTGTGTTTAACAATATGGATAGACTTATAGATGAGTGATGTAACAGTCTGCTGCTTTATATTTGGCTAGGCCCAATACACAAGTACTCATTATGCACTCTTACAATAATGCAGGCACTACATATGCAGTGCTGTAATCACTCAGCCATTGCTGTTGCACTGATGCAATCATTTAGGCACTATCGATGCAGTTATGCAATCACTAAGGTATAACTCATGTAGTTATATAATCACCCAGGCACTACTGTTGCACTCCTTCAATCACGGTGGCACTATCTTTCTACTCTTGTAATCACTCAGCCAGTAGTTATGCTGTTATGAAATCATCCAGCCACTACTTTTGGAGACTTTTATTTACTCAGGCTGTACTCAGTAGTCCTGCAATTATCCAAGAAGTATCTATGCACTTATAAAATCACCAGTCACTTGCTATGTAGTTATGTAAATCCCCAGACATTATCCCTGCAGTTATGCAATCGCTGAGGTGTTACCTATGTACTCCTTTAATCCCTTTGTACTCTTTCAATCACATACGCACTTTTCTTGTACTTATGTAATCAGTCAATCAGTACTCGTGTAGTTTTAAAATCACCCAGTCACTACCTTTGCACTCCTGTAATCGGTCAGGCAGCATCTTAATAGTTCACTAGGCATCCAGCCGGTGCTCATGAACTTATAAAATCATCCACTCACTTGCTATGTACTTCAGTAATCCTCCAGAAATTAGCCTTGCAAGCATGTCATTATCCAGTGTCTAGTTATGTACTTTTCCTACAGTCATGTAATCATGCAGGCTGTACCTATGCAGTCATGTAATAACCTACACACTACCCTTGCAGTCGTAGAATCACCCATGCCCTTCTCTTGCATTCATCTATTCACCTAGGCAGTACTCAATGACTCATCGATCCCTTCAGGTGCTATTTATACACCTATCCATGCAGTCAATGTGTATGTTTGCACTCATGCAATTAGCTAGTCACTATCCATCTTCTCCAGCAATTATCCAGTGACTACCCTTGCTCTCATACAATCACCCAAGCAGTACCTTCGAATCACTCAGGCAGATCTAGTACATGTCTCAGTTTCTAGGTTTTACTATATTTCAGAAATATTGTATACATTTTCTTTTACATATCATGATGATTTGGAAAGGTAGGCACATATGTATGTGTGCTTTTAACAATATGGGGACAGTTATAGTTGAGTCATGTAATTGTGTGCTGCTTTAGATTTGGCTAGGCCAAACTGTCATGCACTTATAAAAACACCGAAGTACTCGCCATGCAGTCTTACAATGATGCAGGCGCTACATATGCAGTGCTGTAATCATTCAGCCATTGCTGTTGCACTGATGCTATCATTTAGGCACTATCTATGTAGTTATGCAATCACTAAGGTATAACTCATGTAGTTATATAATCACCCAGGCACTACTGTTGCACTCCTTCAATTACGGAGGCACTATCTTTCTACTTTTGTAATCACTCAGCCAGTAGTTATGCTGTTATGAAATCATCCAGGCACTACTTTTGGAGTCTTTTATTTACTCAGGCTCTACCTCAGTAGTCCTGCAATTATCCAAGAAGTACCCATGCACTTATAAAATCACCCAGTCACTTGCTATGTAGTCATGTAAATCGCCAGACATTATCCCTGCAGTTATGCAATCGCCGAGGTGTTACCCATGTACTCCTTTAATCCCTTTGTACTCTTTCAATCACATACACACTTTTCTTGTACTTATGTAATCAGTCAATCAGTACTCATGAAGTTTTAAAATCACCCAGTCACTACCTTTGCACTCCTGTAATCGGTCAGGCAGCATCTTAATAGTTGACTAGGCATCGAGCCGGTACTCATGAACTTATAAAATCATCCACTCACTTGCTATGTACTTCAGTAATCCTCCAGAAATTAGCCTTGCAAGCATGTCATTATCCAGTGTCTAGTTATGTACTTTCTCTACAGTCATGCAATCATGCAGGCTGTACCTATGCAGTCATGTAATTACCTACACACTACCTTTGCAGTCGTAGAATCCCCCATGGCCTTCCCTTGCATTCATCTATTCACCTAGGCAGTACTCAATGACTCATCGATCCCTTCAGGTGCTATTTATACACTTATCCATGCAGTCAATGTGTATGTTTGCACTCATGCGGTTAGCTAGTCACTATCCATCTTCTCCTGCAATTATCCAGTGACTATATTTCAGAAATATTGTATATATATTTCTTTTACATATCATGATGATTTGGAAAGGTAGGCACATATTTATGTGTGCTTTAAACAATTTGGGTAGAATCACTGAGGACCACTTGTGAACCTAGTCACAGGTATGAGCAGACCCACTGGAATTGTACGAGTGTTTCGCTGCACCAAGTTTTGTATAAATATACATTATCTAAATTAGGCACAAAATTCATCATCTGTATTCTAATCTGCATATTTGAACAAAAAAAGCCTTGTTTCTAGCTCTAATGGTCAAACGTTAACAAAAATGCAGTAACAAGTGTTACAGCGTGGTGGAAGGCCCTTTGCAAGCTTAGAATGGTTATCTATTACTTGTTGCTAAATGTGGGTGTTAAATTGGTACTAATTGTGTGCAAGCAACTGATGTTTTTCTCTACATCTCTGTTGCCTCTTTCTGCATTTCTATTACTTCTTTGTCCACGTTAGATTCTTTTTCTGCACTTCTCTTCTCTCATTCTGCAAACCTCTTTTACTTTCTGTACGTCACTTGCCTATTTCTGCACCTCTATTGCCTCGTGCTGCAGTTCTTTTGTCTCCTTCTGCACTTTACTTGCCTCTTTCTGTAACTCTGTTGCCTCTTTCTGCACCTCTCTTGCCTCTTTCTGTACCTGACTTACTTCTTTCCGCACCCCTATAACTGTTTCATCACCCTTGTTCCCTGTTTGTGGAACTCTCTTGCCTCTTTCTACACCTCTCTTTCCTGTTTCTACACCACTTTTGTCTCTTTCTGTACCTCTGTTTCTTGTTTGTTCACCTGTCTTGTCTGTTTCTGCACCTTTCGTGTGTCTTTTACAATCTCTGTTGTTTCTTTCTGCAGTTCTGTTCCTCTTTCTGCACCCCATCTGCCTCTTTCTGTAACCCTCTTGCCTCATTCTACACATCTCCTACCCCTTTCTGCACTCCTGTTGTCTCTTTTTACAGTTCTGTTGGTTCTTTTTGCACCTCTTTTGCTTCATTATGCACTTCACTTGCCTTTTTATGTAGCCCTCTTTCGTCTTTGTAAACCTATGTTGGTTCTTTCTGCACTCCTTTGTCTTCTTCCTGCACCTTTGTTTTCAATTTCTCCATCCCTCTTTCCTTTTTCTGCACCCTTCTTCCCTCTTTCCCACCTCTCTTGCTTCACTGTGCCCACCTATTCCCTCTTTCTGTACCTCTTTTGTCTGTTTCTGCAACTTTCTTGCCTCTTTCTGCAGTTCTCTTGCCTCTTTTTGTACCTCGTTGCCTCTTTTTCACCTCTGTTGTTTCTTTTACACTACTGTTGCTGCTTTCGCAATCTTTTTTGCAAATTTCTGCACCCCTATGATGCAATTATAAAAACAGCAAAGTAGTTTTCATGCAGTCTTACAATGATGCAGGCACTAGATATTTAGTGCTGTAATCATTCAGACATTACTGCTGCATTTGTTTTTTCTGTACCCCACTTCACTTATTTTGCAACTCATGTGTAATCGTGACCATATTCTGAAAACCATATATGCATTTGTTTGTAGCTTTTAAATAGAAGGTGTTTCTTTAGTAATAGATAAGAATATTTCTATATAATTATTTAAATAATATAAAATTATTAAATTTTTTTTTTTTTTACAGATATTCTTCATTATTATTAAGAAAAATTTACCATGACAAAAAAAACGGAAAACAGAAAACAAGAAAAGAAACAATACTATTTAAAGAAAAAACAAAAGCAGTAATTAGAAGAACTACAACATGTGGCAAAAAAGAAAAAGTCTTGCGGTAAGAGAACAAAAGAATTTATTAAAAGACTTTCAAGGACTGGAAAGGGTTTTCAAAATGCAGAAAATAGAAAGAATAGTTCGAGAACGAAGAAGAATGAAATGAAAAAAGGACAAATTAATGTCAAATCACATTCTGATAAAACAATCTATGTTGAAAGAAGGATGAAACAATATCATGATATAAGGAAACGTATGTATAAAAGTAGAGTACTACAAAATATATTGAAAGATGGCAAGAAATATAAAAGATTTGCATTTTATAATAAGAAAAACAGATTGAAAGTATAGTCAAAAAGGCTTTTGAATTGAAAAGAAGATTGTTCATTTTAGCTTTTAATAGGATGCGAACATTAGATAAACCAATGCATTCTATGAAGGACAAAAGTAAAAGTAAAAGATTAATCAACAGAACTAACTTTTGTAAAACATTTTTGGGTGAATGGAAGCACAGTTCTAGTTCAGAACCTTGTTTTAATGAAGAGAGCTATTTTCAAAACAATACATTAGTTCACGCAGTTGATACCACTGGTCGTGCTTATGAAGTGAAGAATGGTTGTGCAATTGAAAAAGAAAAGATGGTTCCTAGAAATGTGGAAGAAGTGATAGCTGAAGAAGTTCAAGGGAGACGTTCTCAAGCCCCAGTTTATACTTGGGATTGTAGTAGTATTTGTAGTATACGACAGGAGTCTATTGATATTTTATGAAATCTCTTACGAGGTTATACTAAAAAAGTATTAAACAAAAGATTAAGATGTTGCTAGGACTAGATCCTTGTAAAGTGAGAAAAAATACTGGTTTGGAAGGTCATTCTCTGGCTTGTCTTTCTAGAAAAGTGTGTCAACATGTTTTTCATCATTTGAGAATGTTAGCAGTATATCACTCTGGAATGCGGAAGTTAGTAAGAAGATTGTACTATGTAAAAAGTTCTGCATTATTTTTAAGTGAAATAAACACTGCTCTTTTGCATGGGACAGTATCGGATGTAAAAAAAGTTTGTGATGATATTGAGTTTCGTTTCTCTAGTACTGGAGAAGATTGTACACAAAGTGAGAGTTTGATAAGTGTAGGTGTTGAAGAGGAGGTGGAAGATAGTACTACTGAGAAGTTTGTAGAAGAAATTACAAAGTTTAAGGTAATTTGTTGTAAAAAAACAAACTATGACTGTATTTGTTGTCGACGTACTCACTATAGAAATCAAACTAGGAATGTTGATCTGTATTTAAAAGTGAAAAGGAAAACAATGATAAGTGGGAGGAATTTAGTACTTATTTGTTTGTTGAAGGTGTTTTTGACTTGGGTATTGATCAACGTATTTGTAAATATTGTTACAACAAATTAGAAGAGAACAAAATTCCAGCTAGAGCTGTACATAATAACCTAGAGTTGGTAGCTATTCCTGCAGAACTGGTAGATTTAAATACGTATGAGTCCATTCTGATTCAATCTGTGCACCCATTTCAGGCTATTGTTCGTATGGAGCCTAAAACAGGTAAGCTGCCTCCATCAGATTTACAAAGAGGCTTAAAAGGAAGAGTTGTGTATTTACCTTTAGATTTAAAGAAAAATATTGAAACTATTGGTATAGACAGAGAGGAAACTGAACCTGTAGTTATTCTAGTTAATGGTGTTCCAACAAAGAGTCGGAAAATATGGCAAGAGTTAGTAGATGTCACCAAAGTTAAAAAGGCTATGTTATATCTCATAAAAAACAATCTTTATTACAAAAATTTATATGTGGAAGAAGAAGAAATAGTTGTAGGAGATGATAGCGAAATATCAAGTGGCCAAATTGAAAAAGTGGACATCTCCAGGAGTGAAGAAATGTATGAACATTATAGTGTACATCCTTTACATTCAAAGGGAGTGATTGGAAATACTATTGAATTATTCGAAATGAAGAAAGCGAAGGGAACTCCTATGAGTGTTTGGGAAAGAAGTGTAGAAGCCCGTTGTTTTCCACAGCTCTTCCCCACTGGAAAAGGTGGATGATATGATGAACGACCCGTGCAGATTCCAGCTTCAGAATATCGTACAAGATTGTACTCAGAAGATCCAAGATTTCGACAATGTATTCCATGTATATTTCATCTTTTCTTTGAAAGTGACTTGTCTGGACTTTCATATGCAGTGAACCACATATTAAGAACAGGACTTCATCTTCAACATGTTTCTGCAAAGGAATTCATGGACAAAGTACAACAGAGAGACGATCATTTAGAATCTCAATTGATTAATTTGATGGCATGTCAACGTGGTACTAATGAGTATTGGTATCATCGTCATGGAGAACTTAAATGTATGTTAAGGAACTTAGGAACACCTATGTGGTTTGTTACGCTTAGCTGTGCTGAATACGCATGGGACGATTTACTTGAATTTCTTCGAGAAGCAAATTCAAATATTAAAAACATTGAATTCAAGACACCTGGAGAACTGTGTTCGTTAAATCCTGTAAATGTGTGCAGATATTTTAATCATAGGTTTCAAGCTATGATGTCTTTGATCTGTAATAAAAAGAACCCACCTCTTGGAGAAGTTATTGATTTCTTTTGGAGAAAGGAGTACCGAGCTAGAGGTGCTCCTCATATACATATGCTTTTATGGATCAAGGATGCACCTAAATTTGGAACTGATTCTGATGAGACTGTTTTATCTTTCATTGAAGACTATGTTACATGTGGTATTCCAAAAACAAGAGAAGAAAATACCTTAAGACAACAAGTTTTACGGTTTCAGGGTCATCGATGTGGGAAATATTGTCGACGGAAATACAAGTCAAAGGAAAATTTTTATACAAAATGTCGTTTTGGATTCCCACGTCCAGTAATTTCCAAAGGAAGAGTCAACAGTTTCATGTCAGCAGTGAGGCATACTATAACTCAGAAATCTCCGAAAAATACTTACAATATAAAAAGAAGTGAACATTCAAAGTATATTAATGATTACAATCCAGTAATTTTGACAATGTGGAATGCAAATATGGATATCCAGTATGTTGCAGATAATTCGATTGCTGTTGCTCGCTATGTTACATCATACATAACAAAATCTGAAAAGACGGAGTTGAAAGAAATGTGGGAAGAAATTTCACAAGAGAAGACTCTTAGTAACAAATTGCACAGCTTTAGTTTGAAGATGCTTTCTCATCGAGAGATTGGACCCTACGAATGTTCGGATCGGTTGACATCTGCAAGTTTATATTCAAAGTCAAGAGGAATCATTTGGGTAAGTCTAGGTCTTGCTGCAACACGAAATCGAGTATTAAAATCTGTACAAGAAATTGAATACTTAGCATTAAATGAACCGGAAAGTACAGATATTGTAAAAACAAACATGTTGGATGCGTACTATCCTAATAGAAGTCCACATCTGGAAAACATATGTCTCTATGAAGTACGGAAATATTAAAGCTTTAAGAGAAATGTACCAGAAAATATAAATGAAGAAAAATATGCAGTAATTGGATGTGATGGATATTTGGTAAAACATACCAAAGGAAATCTCATTAATCACAGGAAACTCAGTTGCGATACTGCAGATAAAAGGGAATTTTTCTATTTAGCACTTCTGCAACTCTTCAAGCCTTGGCGTACTGAAATGGAATTACTTGGAGATTTTCAGTGCTATGAAGATTCTTTTAATGCATGTAAAGACAGCATTGAATGCACAGTTTTTCCAAATTATCTACAAAAGTTGAATGAAGAGATTGAACAAGAAACTACTATTGCAGCTGAAATTGCTAGAGACAGTTCCCAAGATAGTCAAAGTTCGGCTCCACTGAGTCAAGATCCACTAGGAGAACCAATTCTTGAAAATGAAGCAGCAATCGCCATGAGTGAAGTCGAAACGGCAATGCATGAAGCTCAACAGGATATTATGGAGTTGGGAAACTTGGAAGAACAACTAAATATTGAACAAAAATAAATATATCAGCAAGTTACACAACAGATAGACCATGGTTTACTTCATGAAAAAAAGAATGCAACTGCACATCATTTAAACCTATTCGAATGTATATCAGTGGTCAAGCTGGTACAGGAAAAAGTTTCTTAATTAAAGTTTTGACCAGTTATCTACAGAAAACCACTCCAACTGGGTTAGCAGCACACAACATTAAAGGGATTACGTTACATCGTTTACTGATGCTACCAGTTGAACATGAAAACAAGTTGGAATATCACAAGCTATCTGGAGAAGCTTGTTATGAAGTTTTGCTGTGTTGCGCGGAGCCGGAGCTTGAGCCAGGGTGCAGCTCAGTGAACTCGGTGAACTCGGTGTACGGTGCTGCGGTTCTGTGAGGAAGAGCCGCGAGGGGCAAGGGCAGGGGTGAGTGGCGCATGGCGTGTGGTGAGCCCGGCCATCAACTACCACACTACCGCACTACCGCCGCCTCCGAGCAACGGGAAGAGCAACGATCGGCCAGGAGGCCAGCGCTCTGCCCTCTGCTTTCTGCTTTCGCCCGAGGAGCAAGAAACTAAGGAGCCATTGAAGATCTAGAAGCTAGGACCGAGGTGAGGGAGGCAGGGGGCTGGTCATCTGCGGTGCTTTCTCTTTGCCCCCTCGCCCCCTCTTCGCGTCACCTTGCCTGCTGTGCCTGTGAGGTGAGCCGTGAGTGGAGGACCGGGCCACCGATGGAAACATCACAAAATCGCTGCCATTTCCATAAAAATGGTCGTTTTGGACGGCCCGGAGTGACCAGTGCTTCGCCTTCTACCCTCGCTGTCTTTGGTGCCGGAGCAGCTCCTGAGGAACCGTGGAGCTACTGAGGAGCGAGGTGAGGCGAGGTGAAGTGAGGTGAGGTTGGTGGGGCAGCTCCACGGGGGCAACCCCCTCTCCCCTCCCTCTCAGTCTCTCAGTCTCTCAGTTTCTGAGTCTATTTGGTCTAAGCCTGAAAACACTGGGAACAGGCCGTCCTCGGTCTCAGCAGTCTAGTCGGTCAGTTAAACTTGTTTAGAGGCCTTGAGGTCTTAAAATACTGTCTGGCAGGTGTGAGATCGATTAACTGAATTACTGAATCATGGAATCACTGAATTACTGAATCACTCCACCGTGAACAAGCGATTGAGTGGAGGTGGGTGTTTTCCTGGCAGACAAGTAAGCTGTTTTTTTTTCGAAAAATGCCCCGGACTGCTCCAGAGGAGGCAACATTGGGTCAAGAAGGTCTGATATCCAATTTTCACCTAGCAACGCCTCCCTCCCTACCTATGGTGGAAGTACGGGGAGACCAATGTGGTCCTTGTGGTCCTGCGGGGGGCCATACATAGTCCTGCGATGGGGGTCGGGCCCAGATAAATCTTGGTGCAGAAGACGGCTTAAGCGGGCAGTCATTTGACACCTTTTTATGTGCAAATCTGGGCCCCGGGTTCCGTGTTATGCATTCGATCCAACAGAGCCCGCTGAGTCAGCAACACATTCTCTTGAATAGACTAAAGCCAGAGTGCACATCTGCTGTTACATCTGTTACATCCGTTACATCGGACGCTGCCCTGTGCGCAAAGCTGGGTTCAGAACATCTTGTTAACCAGCAGAGTCAGCAGAGTCAGCAACATACTTCTCTGAATAGGTTAAAATCAAACTCTATGCCTGTGGTTACATCTGTTGTCTCACCGGCGCAGGGGGGGCACTAGCAAGGGAATAATTGAGGATGGCGTATCAGAGGTTCCCCTGGGAGATGTTTCTGCCGTGGTTGAGAAGGCTATGATATGTGAAAAGTTAAATTCAAGGGAAGATTTTACACTTCCGGACATTGGAGAGGTGTGGTGGAGAGGTGTGGTGCAGCGGCCAGGGCAGCTGACTTCGGAGCACAGGGTTCACGGTTTGAATCCCCGGCTCTGGCAGCAGCTCAGCTCAGCACCATGTGACTCTGGGCAATAGCTCACTTAATTTCCACGACGGCCCCCAGCGCCTTGAGACCCATAAGGGTGAGTAGTTCGCGCTTTACAAATACGAATTTAGATTTTTTTTTTTTTTAGATTTGATATAGAAGCCCAAACAAGGGGCTGGAGAGTCCCTCAGGTTCATGCCGATAAGGACGATTATCCAACGAGTAGTTTTAGGGAGAAGAACACCCCAATTGTAAGCTCTTCTCCTAGGCGTCTCTCTTTGCCTCCTTTATATTGTAGTACAAGTCACTTGATTGCTACATCTTTGGAGTCTGCCTATGATGCTCATGATGTATTTCTGCTTTGTACACAACCGAAGGTGGGAAATGAAAGGGATGGTGCGCCTTCGGAATATCTTGTTTGTATCGAAAGAGTATTAAGTTCTATTTTGTCTCTATTGGAGAAATCTGTATTAAGTTCAGATCATATGCTGGAAATGATCTCTGTAATGTTGTTTGAAGTGCAAAAGGTGACAAAGTCTGATACTATCAAACCTGTGTCCACTATACATGCGCAAATGGAAGAACAGATACATTTTAGGCCTCTCTCACCCATTCCCTGGGGAGAGCAGAGAGATGCCTCAGCTCAAGCAGGTATGCCTCTTTTTTATTGCCCCCCAGTGAACCTTTATGTAACCTGGAAAAGGAAGAGCTTTGTTTAAGCACATTATTTGGGGAGGCCGAAGTGGGCCCCCCATTGGGAAATACCATATTAAAATCCTTTCCTTTGTTCATTAGGTGTAAAAGGGGGGGGGCAGCAGAGAAATTGAGAAAATTGCGAAAACTAGAGGTCACGCTGTACGAGTGGGCAGGGGAGAGGGGGAAGGGGAGGTCCCAACCCCATCTGCACCACAGGCCCAACTCCCTAACCCATTAGAGAACAGAGGGTCGAAAGCAGGGAAGAGGGGAGGCCCTGCGATAAGCCTTAAGGGGGAAAATATGAAAAAGAAACACAAAAAGACAAGACGATTCCCTAAACAAAAAGTGTCAAAACTCTATTTTCCACGGGTTCACGATAGTCAGAGTGATATTCAAATTTTAATGGAGGAGGGAGGTCCTAAACCTCTATTCGAGGAGGGTGCTCTTAGGAACCCCCTTACAGTGCATTTGACACCAGCTGGGAAATTGGGGATTTCTGGAACAGTAGCAACTCCAGTAAGTCTAGTGTTGCAGTACCCACAAGTACCTCATTCTCTCCTGACTAATGAGCTGGGGGATCCATCGGGAAGGGAAACACGAATGGGAGGTGGGGGTCCCATACATCAGACCTGGTCTCTGGTCCCGGGGGCCCGAGTGGATGGCAACGTGGAGGTGGGGCCTCAAACACTTGGTACCTCACAGATGGGGCTGAATAGAACTCTTACAGGGTCTACAGCATTGTTTAATAGAAAGTTAGAAGTTCCAACTACCTCCAATATGTCGTATTTGAAGACTCAGCCTAATGATGGGATACTTGCCGTTAATCGTAGTGATAGGGTGCCTTTATGGATTCCCCCAGGCGATGCTGTAAAGAAAGATAATGTGATGCAGAATGTTTTATCTCCCATAGTGGATTTTATCTGGCTATTTGACAATGAATTCTGTCCGATAAATAGAGGTCTCATTCTCAGAAATAGAGGCATTAAAATTGATACGTCCGACCACGTACGCAACCTAGGGGTCATCCTCGACCCCACCCTCTCCATGACTAAGCAGGTCAATGCCGTTTCTTCATCCTGCTTCAACATCCTCCGAATGCTCCACAGGATCTTCAAGTGGATCCCCACCGAAACAAGAAAAACAGTCACCTAGGCCCTCGTCACCAGCAGGCTGGACTACGGAAACGCCCTCTACGCAGGAACGATGGCTAAGCTCCTGAGACGGCTGCAACGCATCCAGAACGCCTCTGCACGTCTTATCCTCGACATCCCCCGACGCAGCCACATCACACCCCACCTGAGAGACCTGCACTGGCTCCCTGTCAACAAGAGGATAACCTTCAAGCTCCTCACCCACGCACACAAAGCACTCCACAACTCCGGACCAGCCTACCTCAACAGACGACTCAGCTTCTACACCCCCACCCGCCAGCTCCGCTCGACCAGCCTCGCCCTCGCCACAGTCCCCCGCATCCGGAAAACGACCGCTGGCGGCAGATCCTTCTCCCACCTCGCCGCCAAGACCTGGAACACCCTCCCCACCAACCTCCGACAGACCCAAGACCTACTGGCCTTCAGAAGACTCCTCAAGACCTGGCTCTTCGATCAGTAGCAGCACCACCCCCCTCTTCCCCCAGCGCCTTGAGACCCTCGCGGGTATGTAGTGCGCTTTATAAGTGACATGATTGATTGATTGATAGAAAGTAGGGATATTCTAAATGTGAAGATTAACCTACATGAGAGCTTTTCCTATTCTAGAGTCACCTTCCGCTCCTTGATTGTGGCCAATTTGGTTAGGCAGAACTGTGAGCATTTCCTGAACTGAGGGCTCGATATAACATCTGTACTAGACTTTGAGGAATGTCCTATTATGTGTCCTACAACACAGCGCCCCTAAAGTTCCGAGGGCTGGTAATTCTGTAGTGTTGGACGCGATGGGCTCCGATTTCGAGTACTCATTGGGCAATGCTAAAAATATTGTGGTCTCCTTAGATAAAAATGGTCGCTTAATAAATCTGATGTCAGATGCCGCAGTTGCTCCCCAGGCCCTAGATATAGAAGACGATTTGGCCCAGTGGAGTTGGGTTGCAAGAGCCCTGAATAACATCTGTCCGGTAGCAGAAAGAAGCGTTCCTTTGAGGTAGCCAGGGGGGGGGGGTTCTTTTGTCCTGGAATATGGCCGGTTTGGGCCATAAAGAGACAAAATTGAACTTTTTGAAATCTTTGAACCCTCTAATTAGTTGTCTACAAGAAACTTGGTTGTGCAAAGAGTTTGTTTGTGATGGCTTCTTTGTTTTTTCCTGTTATGCTAAGCGCTCCAAAAGGGGACACACCAGTGGGGGGGGTCGCCATTTTACTCAAGAATACGATTAACTGGAATCAGAAGGTTTTTTGCCATCCCTCAAATCTTTGCATATGCCTGAAGCTGGCATGTTCGGGAGAGTCGGGCGGGTCCCCCTTCTTCCTGGTGGCAAATCTATATGTCCCTCCTGGGAGAAATTTCGATCAGCTGTTGAGTACACTCTTTTTACATATACATGAGATAGCCACCATGGAAGAGTGTCATCTAGTGGTATTAATGGGAGATTTAAATGCGAAAATCTCCAGGTCTGCATTGGAGATCTATGCCAATACGGATAAAGAGGAAATTTGGCATATTCCAGACTCTTTACTACTGGACAAAATAAAAACGGACAAACGGGAATTCCTCCTGCTTGATAGTACTAGAAGTACGGATTTGGTCATTCTAAATGGGAGGGTCTCAGTCGATAAAATAGCACAATTTACTTTTAACTCCCATTACACACAAAGCCTATTAGACTATGTGGTTGTCTCCTATCAAATGTTTGGGGCCTGTAAAAATCTAGGGGCATATTATCAAGGGCAGTATCGCCACTTTAGCGGCACTTTTTGCTGATAAAGCAGCAATATTTTTATCGCCCTATTAGCAAGCTGTCGCTAACAGCTGTTAGCGACAGCTTAATGGCGATAGCGGCCGTTTTGTTGCCACTTTGCATGTCAGCGATAATTATCGCTAATGACATGCAAAGTAGGCGTTCCCAACTAAAAGCAACTGCAAACAGTCGCAAACACAACTTCCCCCTATTAACAATGCCCGCGAAGCGATAAAAAAAGTCGCGCTAACCGCGATTATCGCTGGAATTTAACACCTGATAAAAACTTGACTTAACCATCTTGTCAATGGGAGGTGGATTGTAAGGTTAAGTCCTCACCTGCCTATTAGCAAGCTTTCCATTAGCGCAGTGAATTTCTCGCTGGATTTCTCGCGCTATTGCTGGGTTTCGCCGCTATCGCTGGATTTTTTATCGCCTTGGAGATAAGCGTTGATAATAACGCATTATCTCCGCGATGAAATCCAGCGATAGCCGGCGATAAAAAAAACAGTGCTAAGCGCGCTTTGCGATATTTATCGCAAATCCTTGGTAATATGCCCCCTAGTTGTCCTTCCGTCAGTATGGAGTGACCACAGTGTAATAGGTTTGACAATGGCTTTCAATCCACCGGCACTAGATCCAGGGAACACGGGCCAGGGCTCGGTGGTTTTTAATAAAGCAAATGGACATTCCTTTTGGACGCTAAAAAATACCTCAGTGGTAGGCCAGATAGTGAAGAAAACTTATGTAGAACAGCAGGGTCATGCCTATGTTAATATTATACAGTTCTTTGAGGCTCAAATGGAGGAGATACGAAATTTAAGCTCCGAATCCACCAGTCCCCGCCTGCCTAATCAGGGTACGCCAACGCTGAAAGGACTAAACCAAGAAATTAATCGTTTAGGCTGAAAACAACATTTACAATACTCTATGGGCCAACAGCAGGAAATGAATCGCCTTAAGCGAGTGAGAAGTCGTTATAAACTTAGAGAAGGGAGTTTGATGTTAAGTAAATTGGGTTAAGGAAAGCCGCAAGAGCCAAAGATTCGAGAAAATACTGGCATCTGCTCGCAGAATACTGTGACTCAAGACAGAGGGCTTTACCTATACCGATCCCAGAAAGGGAGTTGGTGGATTACATCTCATTATTATATAAAAACAACAGTTCAGCATCTTTTGTGATGCCTGCTATAGCGGAGTCTTCTTTTCTGGAATATGGGCCCCCGTCAAGGGACGAAGTAGTGGGTTATAAAAAGATTGCTAGAACCTCCGGTGCACAAGGGCCGGATGGAATCCCGATTGTGCTAATCAAAAAGGAGTCCGCTGCTTGGGGAGCCTTTTTAGCGCCATTGTTTAATTTCTGTTTTCAAACGATTAATATTCCCCCCTCATGGAAGGGGAGTATTATAGTCCCTCTGTATAAAAAGGGCCCGAAAACTTTACCAACCAGTTTTAGACAGATTGCACTGCTGGACGCATCGGGCAAATTATTTGCAAAAACTATATTATCTCATCTGCAGCAATGGGCCCATGACCAGAATATTTTACCACCAGAACAAGCAGGTTTTAGAAAGAACCATGGTACTCTGGACAATATTGCGGCTGTCCAGACCATTGTGGAGAAATATGTATTCTCACGAAGTATGCCAGTTTATACGGCATTTATTGATTTCTCCACGGCGTTCGATAAGGTGGATCGTCAAACGCTGGAGAAAGCTCTCCCATCTTGGTATGCCTCATCACCTCTTGGGTCTCATTATAGAATTACACACGGACACATGGTGCCAAGTTTTGATGGTAGGCACGCAGGGGTTATCTTCTAAGATCAAGACCTATTATGGGCTTAAGCAGGGCTGCCTGCTGGCCCCCCTTTTGTTTTCCTTTTATATATATGATCTCCCCGGCGTGTTGAACTCAGTGAGGGGGGATGCCCTGAGAATTGGTACAATGTCCGTTGGGTCTCTATTATATGCAGATGACGTTGCAATTTTCGATTTAACTCCAATTGGTTTGCAACACCGTCTGGATGCCCTAACTAAATATGCAGAAGAAAATTTTTTGAAAATCAATATTACTAAAAGCAAAATCTTGGTTTTCCATAAGAAACATTTTAGAATAAAGAGAGGGTATAGGTGGTCGCTGGGGATTGAAGAACTAGAACTGGTTGCCTCGTATCTGTACTTGGGGAAGGTTTTTTCAAAAAATGGGCATGATTCAGAGCACATTAAGCTGTGTGTTAGCAAGGCTGCCTCCCAGGCTGGAGCTTTAAATAGATTTTATAAAACCTGTGGGAGACGTCCCTTTAGTCATGTTCTGTCAGTATTCAAGGTTAAAATTCCCCCATCTTTAACATATGCCGCTGAAGTAATGGATATAAAATATTGGCTCTCTTTTGATAAGGCTGAAGGCCGAATCCTCCGCCAAATTTGTAACTTAAACTCCCTGGCTGCCCCCCATGTTCTACGCTTGGAGTTCCGTCTAGTTTCCTCATATATTTTATCCATGTCAGCTGTCCTGCGGTGGGGAAATTCCCTCTGCTGGGGGGATGAGGGCACTCTCAGGGATGCTCTGAGAATGGAAATCTTTGATAAATTAAAGGACCAATCAGCCCTCTTCAGGTCCTTCGCTCAAGCAAATGTTTTATTTGGGCTTAGTTTAAATAGTGATTCTCCCACACCAAAGCCTGCATTGAAGCTGCTTTTAAAGAAGTCCACAATCTCGATTAGCATGGCTAGAGATATCGTTTTAAGTCAATCAAAATCACGCAATGAGGTGGTCTGTGGAGGTGCTGTGGGGAACAGACCACAGCCTTATTTATCCTGGAATCTTCCACATGGTATTAGAAGGCTGATACTCCATTTGAGAACCAACCTGTTGCCTTTAAGAGAAATCACTGGTATATGGGACAAAACACCGAGAGAGGAGAGAATTTGTGAAATGTGTTTTTTACAAATTCAGGATCTTAATCACATGCTTTTTGTGTGCACGAAATTACAAAGGGCCAGGCGTATGTTTTTAAGATCATCTTTTATTAAATTTAATATTCATTCTGCTCAGGAGGCCCGCTTATTTGTTTTGCCCCCTCCAAATGAAATGGTCTGCTACAGGATATATCAATTTTTTTAAACATTTCTAACTTTTTATTAGGACATTTTTTAAGTCTATTCTGTATGCTGTAACGCCACTGAAGAATTTTGTAATGTATATAAGTATGTTTTTGCCTTTTTCCTCTTTTTAATCTATTGGTGTATTTTTGAAAAATTGTATTGTATTTAAAGTATGTTATGTTTTGTGGACCTCCGTAGGAGTTCCATATCAAAATAAAAACAAAACAAAAAAAAATTGAATTGAAGTTTCAAGAGTACTAAAGAAAATGAAACTTCTAATAATTGATGAGGTGAGCATGGTCTCAAACTTAATGCTTGCCTTTGTACATTTAAGAATGCAGCAGATTTTAAAAACAGATTATGATGTCTTATTTGGAGAAAAACATGTGATTGTATTCGGCGACCTACTGCAACTTACTCCTGTAAAAGGGCAACCAGTTTTTAAAACACTTGTGCATGAAGACACCAGGAAATCTTTGGGAAGTATTGGAAATGTCAACATTTGGTCTCATTTTGAATATAAAGAACTTATTAAGAATATGCGGCAAGCAAGTGATGAACATTATGGAAGCATTCTTCAAGATATAAGAATTGGTGTATTGACAAAACATGGTAAAGAAGCTTTGCAAAGTCGGCTACTTACAAACTTGTTTCCAATCGAAAATGTTGCTCCGTAAATAATATACAAAAAAATTGGAGAAAATAAATCTATAATTTGCCTAATGCCAACACTGCAAGAGTGTTCTACATTCAATGAAGAACTTTTGAAGCTGGAAAAACAACAAATAATAAAAATGGAAGCCATTGATAAAATAGAACATGAAGGAATTACTATTATTTTGTCAGAAAAATTAAAATCAAAATTGGATTCTTTGGAAAAATCTATATCTAAGACTGCTGGTTTAGAAAAGAATTTATATGTATGTGAAAACTGTCGGGTAATTTTATGGCGTAATTTGGATGTGGAAAAAGGTTTAGTAAATGGAGCAATGGGGAAAGTTGTTGATTTTGTTAATTATCCAAATAGAGATGGAATTGAATTTTTGAAGATTAAATTTGATCAGATTGAAGGGGTAAAACAGATTGGACGTTGTGCTGTTCGTTTTTTGCTTGTTAAAGACTTGTATGTTCGTAGAAAACAGTTTCCTCTTTCTTTAGCATATGCAGTGACCATTCATAAATCTCAAGGTTTAAGTGTTTTGATAAACATAGGAAGTACAGTGTTTAAAGAGGGCATGGCATATGTTGCATTGTCTTGAGTAAGAACATTATCTGGATTGTATTTGATTGATTTTGATGAGAGAAAGATTAGTGCAGATGCAAATTGTGTAAGAGAGTATAATCGGTTAAGAAGACTATATGCTCCCAACTTAGGTGAATATCCCGTATATGAAAAGCGTGTAGTATGTCCAAAACGAACATATGAGAAACACTCTAGTGAGGTTGGAAAGAAGAAAAAAAATCAAGAGAATGTTGAGGATGCAAAGAAAATGAAAATGGACACTGTTGATGATATTGTAGGATATCAGTTAGAAAATAGTTCAGGTATCAACTGCTATGCTAATGTAATTGTGAACGTCATATTTTTTCTAGAAAATCTTCATCAACAAAATATGGAGAATCGAGAAAAAAGATTTTGTTCTTTGTTGCATAATATTTTTGAAAAATTGACAACCGATAAAACTAAAATCCAAACTGTTTCTGGCATTCAGCATCTTCTGGATATATGTTCTGGTTCTTCACAATTTACACTTAATGTACAGCAAGATGCTCAAGAATTTATGTTTATGCTTGCAGTATTGGAAGGTGAAGGAATACAAATTGAAAATCTGTTTGGACTATGTTACAGATGAGATCATAAATGTGAAGACTGTTCATTTTCTTCTACCACTGAAATAGACACTGAACGATTCATATATTTGACAATACCAGATTGCAAAACAGTGTCTTTTAACAAATGAGTAAAATCAGCTAATCAAAATATGGAATGTACTCACTGCAAATCTGAAATGTTGTCAACATTATTTATAGAAAGATTTGGACAATATGTCATTTTAATGCTACAACGTTGTAGAGCAGATGGAACAAAATTGGAAACCAAAATTAAAAATTTTGTGGCAAGTCAACTGTCAATTTCAGGAAGAACTTTTAAAGCAGTGGCTATTATTTTCCACGAAGGACCTTCTACAACATCTGGACACTATACTGTGTATTTAAAGTGCAATAAAGGATGGACACATTGTAATGATGCCCATTTAGAATTCAAATGTCGGTTGCCTTATGAATTACCAAATTCATATCTAATATTTTTGATGCCAAAGTTCTGAAAACATCATTCGGCCTATTGGGAAGACGTCAACATGAATTAATGAGTTTATTTTGGATATTTCCAATGCAAATGAATTCAGAAACATCATTCGGCCTATTGGGAAGATCTCAACATAAATTAATGAGTTTATATTGGATATTTTCAATGCAAACAGCTTTGGAAACATCATTCGGCCTATTGAATAGATGTGAGCAATTAGTGTTTTTTTATTTTCGTTTTGGTTCATTGATATTGCATTTGGAAAATTGTGATAGAAAGAAGTAGTTCATATATTTGATGTTTGTATTATATGCAATGAAAATGAGAGAGTTTATTTTTAAAAATGTAAAGAGATAGTTGAAGTTGTTGTAAATATTTTGAACATAGATTTGGATTTTATTTACAATCTTATTGATTGTATTTTTTTGCCCGCTGTTTCATGATGATCAACATTGAAATCACTGTGTATGGTGAAATTCAATAGAATCTGAAAACAGCAAAAAGAAAACCTGAATATGTTATGTAATTCTAAGATTATGTTGTGTTCTTAATGTATAATATTATGTGCAATAATAGTATTTTTTCTTGTCTTTTACAGAAAGTAAAAGTGAAGTTTGGAAATATTTAAAATTTAATTTACAATGAAACAATTATAAAATAGTTTCAATGACTTTGATATCTACTTCAATACAGAAGGTAAGATGAACTAATGTAATAAACATGAATTAATGTTTACAGTCACTTTTATTGCAGTTATTCATTTTTTCAAACTCAATCATCTCACTCCTCAAATCACCTCAGCGGCACTCATGCACTCCTTCAACTACTGAAGCATAACCTATGTACTTAGAAAATCACCCAGGCATTGCTAATCCACACCTTTAATCCGTCTGGTAGTACCCATACACTTCTGCAATCATCCAGACATTAGTTCTACAGTCTTGCAATCATCCAAGTATTATCTATACATTTCTTGAATCATCAAAACATTACTCTTCCACTGATGGAATCATCCAAGCAGTAACCATGCACTCATGCAATCACCCAGGCATTACATATACAGTTACAAAATAATTGAAACAATATATATTCACTTACCAAATCACCCAGGCACTACCAATGCATTTCTGAAATAACCTAGGCACTACTCATCCACTCATGCAATAACACAGACAGTATCCATACAGTGCTTGAATCACCCATGCACTACCTATGCATTCTTGTAATCACCCAGGCACTACTCATGCACTCCTCCGATTACTCAGGCACTACTCATCTACTCATGGAATAACCCAGGTACTACCCATGCACTGTTTCAATCACCCATACACTACCTGTGCACTTCTCTAATCACCCAGACACTACTCATTCACTACTTCAATTACCCAGCCAATAGTCATGCACTTTTCCAATCACCCAGGAACTACACATCCTCTCATGCAATCACCCAGGCATTACCCATACACTCATGCAATCACCCAGGCACTATCCATGCACTGTTCCAGTCCCCCAAGGACTACCCATGTACTCATACAGTCACCCATGCAGTACCCATGCAATCCTCCAATCACCCAGTTAGTACCCAAGCACTCATGCAATCACTCTGCCACTATCCAAGCACTTATAAAATCACCCAGGCATTACCCATGCACTCCTCCAATCACTCAGGCACTATTCAGCCACTCATGCAATAAGCCAGGCACTACCCATGCACTGCTCTAATCACCCAACCACTACCCATGTACTCCTCTAATCATCCAGACATTACTTATTCACCAAGACACCAACCATGCATTCATGCAATTACCCAGCCAGTAGCCATGCACTCCTCCAATTACCCAGTCATTACCTATGTACTTATAAAATCACCATGCATTATCCTTGCTCTCCTCCAATCACCCAGGCACTACCCATGCACTCATGCAATCATCCAGGTATTACCCATAAACTCATGCAATCATCCAGACATTACCCATGCACTTACAAAATCACCCAGGCATTATGCATGCACTCGTCCAATCATGCAGGCACTACCCATACACTCATGGAAGCACCTATGTACTACTGATGCACTCATACAATCATCCAGGCACTACCCATGCACTCTTTCAATCACTCAAGCACTACTCATGTACTTATGCAATCACCCAGACACTACTCATGCACTTATAAACTTACCCAGGCCTTACCCATGCACTCATGCAATCACTCAGGCACTACCAATGCACTCATGCAATCACCCAGGCATTACCCATGCACTCGTCCAATCACGCAGGCACTACCCATGCACTCATGCAATCACCCAGGCATTACCCATGCAATCACTCAGGCACTACCCATGCACTCATGCAATTACCCAGACATTACCCATGCACTCGTCCAATCACGCAGGCACTACCCATGCACTCATGCAATCACCCAGGCATTACCCATGCACTCATGCAATCACTCAGGCACTACCCATGCACTCATGCAATCACCCAGGCATTACCCATGTACTCATCCAATCATGCAGGCACTACCCATGCACTCATGCAATCACCCAGGCATTACCCATGCACTCATGCAATCACTCAGGCACTAACCATGCACTCATGCAATCACCCAGGCATTACCCATGCACTCGTCCAATCACACAGGCACTACCCATGCACTCATGCAATCACCCAGGCATTACCCATGCACTCATGCAATCACTCAGGCACTACCCATGCACTCATGCAATCACCCAGGCATTACCCATGCACTCGTCCAATCACGCAGGCACTACCCATGCACTCATGCAAGCACCTATGTACTACTGATGCACTCATGCAATCACCCACACACTACCCATGCACTCTGTCAATCCCTCAAGATCTACACATAGACTCATACAATCATCCAGGCATTACCATGTACTTATTTCGCTTTTCTTAACAGAATAGGTGGTTCTAAAGAGAACCATTTTTTTTCTTCTTTTTTTGTTTTTTAAACTTTTTTGTGTTTGTTTAACTATTTAATGTATTTTTCTGGTGTTTTGTTTAAAAAAACAGAAAAAACAACAGAACAAACTATAAAACTTTGCAATTAAATTGTCATTGCAAAAAAAAAAAAATTTGCAAGTGTGATTTCTAGCGGCAGAAACCACAGCATCAACAGACTGCTCTCCATAACAGACGACAGTCTTACATTTGATGCAGTGCTGCTCTAAGTTAGCAAATTCGGGACAGATGTCAGGTCCACGAGAGGCTCCCAAGATGCTTGGACTAGCAACCTGGTCATCCTGCTGCAAAAGATCTTGCGCGCGATGATGTTGCTCGCGGGCCAGATGACGAGGGTGGATTGTTTGCAGATGCTTCATCATGCTGGAAGTTCCGCACGAATATTTTTTGTCACTTCCGCGTGACAGCACCCTCGGACACAGTGTGCAGCTCACTTTTCTCGCATTCACTTTCTTCTCCCCTTCAGGTATTGTGAAGATTGACCACACGATAGATTCTTTCCTTTTCTTGACTGGTTCCTCCAAATCTTCTTCATCTGATGGTAAATTCACTTGAGGAATTGAAGAAGCCATTTTGTAAGATGTTAAAAAAACACCCAAAAAATGCACCAAACAGCTAACAAAACACAGCAGGTGTGTCTCCTGTGATGGTGTTGAAGGAATGAAAAAAAATGGGTGGGGTCCTTCAAGTTCTAGAAACAAAACCTTGTAAACCAATTAAATGCTTTGTTTTGAAGTCACATGGGAGTCGCGCACTGGGCGCGCAACTAGCGCGCACCCGACGCGATTTCCGGAAATTATATTTAAGAATAATATAACTTTATTGCAATTACAAATATATGATTTTTATAATTAGTTTAGATAATCTCTTGCTTTAATATACATATTAAAGTTATATGCATATACTTTTAAAACATAAACATTTTACGGGAGTCACGCACCCGGCGCGACCCCATACGTATATGACGTTACGCGGGGCCGGAAACCGCGCACCCATCGCATACCAAACCTGCACCCGTCGCGACTTCCGGAAAATATATTTAACAATAATATACCTTTATTGCAATTACAAATATATGATTTTTGTGATTAGTTTAGATAATCTCTTGTTTTAATATACATATTAAAGTTATATACATATACTTTTAAAACATAAACATTTACGGGACTCGCGCACCCAGCGCAACCCCCAGAAATACATACGTGACGCGGGGCCGGACACCGCGTACCAGTCGCATACCAAACGCGCATCCTCCATGACTTTACCAATATGGCGGCTTGAATCCGCGCACCCACCGAGATAGGTACACAATAGGTACGCGGCTCCACTTTTTTGCAAAAGAAAAAAAGTATATTTATATTTTAGAAATGAGAAAACATTATATTATTTTTATAACAAATAAAAACCTAAGAAAAAATATTTTTCGATATTAGAGTTACAAAATATCACTTAAAAAACCTTTGAAATTCACTGAAAAAACCATAGGTTTCAGGGTCGTTATAGTTAGAACTTAGCATTTAAAAAACCTTTGAAATTCACTGAAAAAAACCATAGGTTTCAGGGACGTTATAGTTAGAACTTAGCATTTAAAAAACCTTTGAAATTCACTGAAAAAAACCATAGGTTTCAGGGACGTTACAGTTAGAAATTAGCATTTAAAAAACCTTAGAAAGTCACTGAAAAAACCATAGGTTTCAGGGACGTTATAGTTAGTTGGACATTTCACTCGTACAAAACCAGAGAAATTCGGCCATTATAGTTAGTTGACTAACTATAACTCGCGCCCCGCAATGCACTGCTGATGACGTCACATATTACATCACTCATGACATGGTCAGTGACATCACTGATGACATCTCAAATGACATCACTGATGACATCATGACATCATCCACGTGATAATCTGATGCACCTCCTCATGCCCTAATATAACATTTGATACATACACTCTAAAATACAGACTACCATTTTTAAAATCATAGACACACCAATACCAGTTACTACATAGCCACTCACTGATTCCAAGGTCTACACACACATCCACTTATTCACCCATACAGTAACTCATACATGCAAACACTCATCAATACAGCACTGTCATAGACACTCATACACCTATACGGACACTCACACACCGCCACTCACCCATAGAGTTACTCACACACACTCATGCAAAGAATCAATCACACTCCCATTTACTCACCTATACAGTTATATGTGATTAGTAGAGTTGACCTGTTTACACTGTTTGCACATGTGTCATATGTGTGTAATTAATTGAACATATGTGTGGGATCATCCGGTTCATGGATCATAATATGCATAGTGCCCAAACACTGTGGAAGCACAATAGCGCATCTTACCAGAGGTGCTCTGTGTGCTCAGTTATTAATGTTAACCATTGGTATTGTATCAGCTACCCCCAGGGATGCCAGACCTACCACTGCCATGGGGTCAGTGCAACCACATCTACCACTACTCAGCCTACGGCAAAATAGTGCTGTGTCACACAGTGGAGGCATCAGGCTGTAGTAAAAATGTGAAAGTGTGCAGCTATTGACTGCACACACCTGGAAGGGGATGTATGTATGGGGCCATCAATTGTTTGCATAAGTGACATTCATATCCAAGAACCATACCTCACAGGACAGTGACAGTGTCATCATTTGTGGCCACCATGATCTTTATTCATTGTGATTATGGTATGGTAGGTCACCATGTATGCATTGGTGTGTCCTCCAACATATTGTTAAAAGAACGATTGATGGACAGAATGCAGAACAAGGTCATACATTCACCCCAGTACAGAGATCTGGGCCTAAATCCATTGTTTTTTTGCTCACCATGCCATTCCAGTTTGAACCCAGCCATATGCAAATCAGTCTTGACCCTGTGCCCGATGGGAACAGTCCAGCCCGAACTGCCAGGCCAGGTCCTCCCTAGACTGGAAACAAGCATTCTAGGACCGGTTTCGGGGTTTCACCCCTCATCAGCCAGAATAGCTTGACTCCAGTGGCATGGAGAGCACGGGACCCACGTCTGGGCTATGGCTACGTAAATGACTACAAACCTACACTATGCATCAAGATGGTGTTGCTAGTGCATAGCAGTGGGTGTACACAAACAACACTGTGACACAGGCAAAGCGTGTTATGTAGATTTTGTCTGTCTAAATTGAGACAACCTAATGGATGTGACATGTGGGTGAGTTTGTTGATGTAGCATATGTAGACTGCAGTTTTGGGAGTGTGTTCCCATGCACATCCTATGGGGAACACTGCAAAGTCATACAAAGAGTGGCCTCTACTTTCGGCCACAAGTATGAGGCCTAACACATGGCTAGCATCAGGAGAGACATACACACACACAGTCATTGCCCAAAATCTACACTACGACACCATGGTAATTGTGGCTGGCAACGGAGGACTATCTGCTACAGGCAGTTGGCATGCATACTATTTCATTTGTACCAGATGATGATCAATGCTGTTTGTTACACATTGCTACATACATAATATGTGTGACAGATAGTAGTGGATCAAATGTGGAAGTTAAGAGGTTTAGTGTGAGTATGGAATACACATGCTTACACAGTGGTAGTACTCTGACATTTTATTTACAGATAGTTGTACAATATGTAATCTTTCATCATGGTTTCATATGATGTTGGACATTCATGCTTCAGAAAATAAATTATTGATGATGTTGTCCCTCCACCGTATTGCAGAAACTGATGCTCCAGGTTGCTGAGGCTCCTCATCTTCCTCTTCCTCATCATCCAGCATTTCCTGATGCCCAATCTCATTTGGCCATGGCACATTAGTCCTGACACACATTTTGTGCAAAATGCAGCAGACCAAGATCATTTTACAGACTATAGGTGGGGAGTAGAGCAATCTGCCCCCAGATGCGTCAAAGCTCAGGAAGCGTGATTTCAGTACTTTGAATGTCCGCTCAATGATCGACCTGGTGCGGCATAGGGCATGGTTGTAGTTTCGCTGGACTTCTGTTTGAGGGATCTTTACTGGAGTCATGACCCATGGCATCAGAGTGTAACCTTGGTCTGTTGCAAATAAAGGAGGTGTTGGATTAGCCAAGACTCATGATAAGGGTTAGCCCAACAATAATTTCCATTCTGGTCTGTGTGGCATACAGGCAAGTTGGAATTGGCAATGTCTGATACAGAGCTACACATACAAGTGTGCTGTTTTCCGAGATACACATAGTATTTGTCGTTCAGCTGAGTGCCAATGCCATGCAGGTGATGATTTGTCACCAATGAGGTTAGTCTCTTTGCCATTGAGCATGCACGTCTCACAATCATCTATTGAGTCTATTTTTGGCCACTATTGCAAATCCTGAACTGATACCTGTCTGATTTGACAACATGTAACAGTAGCTTCTGATGTGTCTTACTTATGTCACACACATTCTGGATAGATAATTTTAGAAAACATTTTTCTATGTGTTTTGCTATGGGAATGATAGTGGGTGTATGATAAATATGGGACATGGTAGAATACACATGGCAGTGCACAGAGTCCACTATGGTGGCAGTACACAAGGGTTATTAGATATGTGGTAATGTTGCACTATACAGTGCGATAGGTAGACTGCGTACACTACAGTGCCAGACATCTTGTAGACAGTGTAGGCTATATCTTCCACATGATTCAGTGTCCATGATTGTGTGTCTTAGCAGGCAGAAGCAGCGCAAGATATCTCCATGAAAGTCACATTATTTCCCTGAGGACTGTATTGTTGGCTGTCATGTGGTATGCAGTTGTGCCTGAGAGGGCACCTTGCTGCACAGTCTGGCACCTTGGATGACTGCTGTAGTGGTTTCCGCACCAAATTTATACATGTTGTGCACATTGGATGTGATGGATGTAAATGATGTGTGATATAATGTAGCGTAGTTGAATTGATCCAGTGAGGGTCATATATGCTCATATTTCTCAGTTTAACAGGTCTGGGATAGATCTTCATGACTCCTCCCCATGGGATTGACATGTGATACACAGACTTGAGACAGGGATTGCCTTGCTTCAACAATGTGTTTGGAAGCCTCATTTAACTATTCTTTACATATGTGAGGCTCTTTAACACCATTGATTGCACACGCAGGGCCTCATGTGGCAAATTATAGTCACTGGGCATCAATGGATGTGAAAAGGCTGAGCTAACCTGCATCCAAAATGAAGTGATGGAATGGGCCTCTCAGTGGACATACATCACATTCACGGTTTGTTAACATTTACAACATCACATGATAGTGACTAGTGCCAACACCACCCCTCTTGCACCATGGTGCACGTGTGTTAGCTTAGTGTCTAGACATGACATTTAAGGGACACATTCCACCACAAATTTCATACATTCTGTGCTATTCCCTCCTGCAATATGTCATATGCAATGCTGGACACATTATAATTGGACATGAGAATGAGACATGTGATTAGGTATCCTCTTTGCACCTCCCCTTGGGAGGCACACTACTTGCACACTATCCCAGGGTCCCTGTGCATCGGATGTGTGTAAACATGTGATCTTCATTGGTGTTGGATGGGAAAGGCCAAAGCAAGGGCCATGGTAAACCTCTTTACAGTAGGGTGAATGAGAGATGCACTTTGCTGTGGCTTCCAGAACTGCATAGCTATGAGGCCTTGCAATGTCATGCAGACATACTTAGCATAGTCACATAGACATGATTTGGGTAGCTGCTCCACCAGAGAATCATGATTGATGATACTCCATCAGCCCAGTTGATTGCACATGTGGGCCACAATGGCTTAGGCGGTGTCGACATGTTTGACTTGTAGGAAATGTATATCAGGCCTCAAAACAACAAATGCACTGTCTCATTCAACCCAATACTGATATGCCAACGTATTCCTGTATGACTGAGTGGCTTGTGGTCTGTCATGTGCTTGAGATGTACTTACCAACAAGCTGGCCAATCCCATAGGTCCCATTCTGGAAACGCTCATTGATGGGAGAATGAAGGAAGATGAATGAGTCATGTGCACTGCCATTGTACTTGGCAAGGACATTGATGAAAAGGACCTGATGGTCCATAATTGCCTGCATGTTCATGAAATAGGTGTGCTTCCTGTTGTGGTAGATATGGTATGTAGCTGCAATATACACACGTTGCACATGGGTGCAGTCAATTGCCATAAAAGCCTTACTTGTTGTCCTGTTATTGCTGCGCTGTGTTAGGGAAGTAGAGGTACTGGGGCATTAGGCTTATGATTGCATCCATGATGGTGGGGAGGTGCCTGGAGAACGATGCCTGGGATACTCCTGCCACTCTTGCTGTGGTGGGTTGAAAAGTTCCAGATGCCAGCCTGTGTAGGATAGCCAGTAGTTTGGCCCGCAGAGGGATGTTGGTGCAGTGCTTCGATGTTGTATGCAGCCTTGGCACAATCCGGTGCAGGAGGCGGACAATGGACTCCCTCCTGAGCCTGTAATGCATAATGACCTTTTCCTCCCTGAGGTCGATGAGGGTTATCCTCTGCCAGTATGTCCGCTCCCTTCTCCTGCGTTTCCTCTGTGGTGGTGCTGGTGTTCTCCTTGGTACTCCTAGCTGCAAAAGCAGTTGATCCATGGCATAGTTGAGCTTGCCAAATGGCTTTGGGTCTGTTCTGCTTTTGTACCAGTGTGCTAGTGTCATTTTTAAGATCAGCTTTTCCCTAGAGGTAAAAAACTGCCAATAATGGGACCTACTGGCAGTTTTTGAAAAATAGCGGGGTCTCCAAAAATCCTTTTACATATGGCAGCGTCAGTTTTGCAAGTGTTTTTCCGGGGAAACGCCTACCTTGCATATAATTTTGGGAAAATGCCGCTAGCAGGACTGGTGTTGCAAAAAATAAGCACTAGCAGTGGAAAGGCGAATGCTACAGGGCTCTATCGCCACTTTGTAAATATGGCGGAAAAAAAAAAATTCTGCAGCATCAAAAAAGTAATACTGCAGCGGTGTTAAGTCCTTGTAAATATGCCCCTTTGTTAGGTAGTTAGATTTTATTTTGTTTTTAGATATAGCTTACATGTAGGGTAAGGTAGTGTTAGTCTTATGTTTTACATTTATATTTTGTAAGATAAGTTAGTTAGTGGGAGGGGAGACGATGTTAGGATTGTAGATTATATGTGTAGGAATATATGTTTAAATCAGTTGATGTTTAACAACCAGTATGTCTATGTGTTGTATTTATTCATACATGTTAAGAGGATTGGGGATTTATGTTAAATATATGTTGTTTAGATATAGATAAGTAGTAATATGTTTCAGTTTAGATAAAAGTATTAAAATAAGTAGATATGATTTAGATAGTTGTAGGCAGGAGTTTAGTAGTTTGCTGTGATCTTATAAAAATATTGACTTCTTTGAGTGCTTGATTTGTTTACATTAACCATATCATTAGATGAAAAGGCAACATCTTTATTGGAAAAAATGATGTTATGTAGCTGCTCAACATGATGTTTACATATGTATGAGCTTACTCTGACATTGGACACATTCCCATACTATGCAGACACATTGCAGCCACAATACTCAGGGTGATGTGCTGAAATGTGTGAATGGTAGAGAAAAAAACATATCCTTATAATGTTAGATATTTTTAATTTTAAAATTCTACTGGCAGTGGCAGACTTTCATATGGCTAGTGGGAGATCAGAGATTCATTGTTGATATTTCTAGGCTGTGTAAAGTTACAGAAATTATTGGCCATATTTATCAATGATTTTCTCACCCTGGCACCATGCAATGGAGCGCAAGAGCAATGTGGCTCATAAGTTAGACTTATGAAGCCACGCAAGGCCCCCATGCATGGCCCTGCGTGGCTTGATAAATCTAGAGCAAACCTTTTAATGCTGCCCCCAGTTTGAAAACCCCTGATCTAGACTAAAGCAACACTGTGCAAATCGATGTATTTCTCTGCTCATACCTCTTCCCATGCAGACAGGTATGCATAGCAGACTGTGGGGAGGAAGTGCCCTGTTTGCTGACACATCTCTCTTGCATGATAAGTCGTTATAGCACAGTGGGGAGAGAGATTGACCCCTCTCCTGTGACCTGTGTCTTAGGTGATGGGTGTACAAATTTGGCTGTGAAAATAAGCGTACCTCTCTGGCCAGAGCTTTTCTCAGCATAGCAAATGTACAAGTATGATGTGGGGTTGAAATTACCTCTATGCTGAGACGTCTGTCTTGCATAACAACTATGATGTGTAAACATACTACCCTGTCAGCTGAGTCATCTCCCCTGAGTAATATATGTGCAAATTAGGCTGTGAGTAGAAGGGTATATAAATCTCTGCTGAGAACTGTGTCTTGGTTGATTGGTATGGATTGTTGAATGTGGGGACACACACCTCTCCCTCAGACCTTTCCCCATGGGGACAATGAAGCATACTGGGGTGTGCACAGGGAAACTTCTCTCCAGGGTCCGAAGCATATATAGTGACATGCAAAAGAACTGCCCTCTCCACTATCACATCTCCACCAGCTGATAGCAGTGTACATTAGAATATGAGGATACACCAGCCTCTGTGCCAAAACCAGAGGTCTGTATGCTACAGTGAGCACAACAACTGATCTCTCTAGTGAGATCTCAATGTTACATGAGAAGTCACCATAGTTGAATATTCATATAATTGCCTTCTCCATTAATAATTCTCCCTAGCATACAAGATGTGCATAGTACTGTTTAGATATATATACATGCAGGAGTACTTCTGCACCCCCTGAAGATGGAACAGTACAGTACTGCAAATATATTCCAATCTATAACAAATATTAAGGAAACAAATCAGTAGTACAAAAAAATAACAATTTAATAACATTACAAAACTACAACAACTACATTAACTAACTATATCAACAACTATAAAACAAACAAAACAATGAACTTTACTAATACTTAAAAATACATTCTGATGCTCATCAGCAGGCACTAATGTTTCCCCCCTTTTGCTTCATTTGCCTACTGGATTTGATGTGCGTAGAGCTTCTTTTCCTGCCTTTTAGCCACCTTAGCCTGCCAAATAGTCTTGAGTTACTTCCTATTTCATAGCAGGCTAGGTGGCAAAATAGTCTCAGCAAAGTAGCACATCTAGAAAGTAAAGTGTTTTAAAAAGAGTTCACAACGGATAGTTCGGGCAGTGTTAGCTAGTAGTAACTTTACACATTATTACAAAGAAATAATTTAACATTACAACACTACAACAACAACAATAGCAACTACATTAACTAGATCAGCAGTTATAAAACAAACAAAACAACCAACTTTACTAATTCATAATGTGTTCATTACATTATGATGAGCAGCCTTGTGTAGCTGCACCACCTCACCCTTGCAAAAAGTCTTTGGCAGTTTTTTGATTTGATGCCAGCTAGCAAAAACGTCTCAGCACAGTTTCTCATGCTTACACTTTTTTTCAAACAGTTCACACAGGGTAGCTCAGGCAGTGTTAGCTCGTGCTGCAGAACTGGAAAGCTCTTTAGGTCCTTCCACATTGTTTGAACCAGAATACACCCTGCCTGGTAGTTACCGCTCAACAAGACAATGATCCTGCATGAGTTAAGAAGGCTCTTTTGCAATGCTTATGTAAGCAGAACATTATTTCCTCAGAGACAAGTAGACCTAAACAGGACAGCTTGTCCAAGATCACAAATCTCCACCAGTGCAATACAAACATCATCACCTCTCCAGCTAATACTTTTTTCTGACTTTTCACAGTCATTATTTCCTGTTTTTTCAAAACTGAGCAAGACCCCTTTTTGTCCTCCATGTATTTTCTTACATGGTAGTTTTCTTGTTGACAACTTCTGTTTCCCAGTTTCTTTCTCCAGAAAAATTCCACACTCTCACCCAGTACATTTTGTCACAAACAAATTATAGCCAGCTATCAAAACTAATTTCATAAAAGTTTATAAAGTAACACATTCCTCTTAGAGGCACATCTGCTACGATGTTTCACTCTAGAAATACCTATATCTCATAGGGTTAAAGTGTATGTGGAATGAGGTTCATAAACAAAACTAGAGATAGTGTTGACACATTCCACATTCTTTGTTTTAAAATTTGAGAAACACTGCCTCCTTTACTTACAAGTACATACAGTTGCAACACTTAATTTTTCAACACACTTGCTGATATCTCCACATTCCAATGTCAACCTTGCAAAAGCTATATTAAGAGTTCTATACCTCCCCAAACAGTTTTTCACTCGGTAAACATGCAGTAGAATATGTCTACCAACATTAGCACACTTACTGACACTTCACAACAAAATTTATAGAACATATCATTAATTACCTTTACTTGGAGTTCTTTCTTTAATGCAGATGAAGATACCAGTCTCTTTCAGCTACAAATAAATTCACTTCTACTGAGCACAACTCAAACAGACTTCCTTCTCCAAAGTATCAAGAACAAACTGAGCTATCTCTGGTTCTTCATCCAATCACATCACAGCATTTATTGAGCCATGTAATAAGAATGGTAACTATTGGTTGAGTTTTGTCTCTTTTTTTTTACTTCTCTCCATACGAACTTGTGAGACTCTTGTGGGATCGTAAAATTCCTCGTGGCAGGCCCAGTAATTTTCCATGCAAGTCTCGCAAGTGTCTCGCAGGATCAAACAAGCCCCAAGCAGCAGTCCTCACTCCCTGAAGCATGCAAGCTGCTCTTGCAAGACTCTTGTGGGATGGCAACAGATTTGTAGTGAAATAGTTGTATAGGGAAGCACTAACCTTGCCACTAAAAACCCTCTGTTTAATAATAGGTGTGCATACTGGAGTATGAGGAGGGGCTACCCTCTGCTTTCAAACATCTCTCTCAAACAACAACTATGCATAGTAGGGCGTGTGCAGGGACTGACCTCTTCGCTGAGACCCCTCTCTTGCAAACTGGGTGTACATATTAGGGTGTGTCGTGGGACTGGCCTTTCCTTTCAGTTCGCTCTCTCTGATGACAGTTGGGCATAGTAGGGTATGCGGATGGAGTGAACTCTCCTTTGAGACTTCTCTTACATGCCAGGTGTGCATATTAGTTAGTGGGGAGGGACTTCACTTTCCTCTCAGACCTATCTCTGAGAAGAAAGGTGTGCACAGTAGTAAGTAGAGAGGGACAACCCTCTCCTTCTAAACCTCTGTCTCAGATTAGAGGTGTACATGGTGGGTGTGTGGAGAGAGATTGGCCTCTCTGCTGAGACCTCACTCTTAAATGATGGGTGTGCATAGTAGGGTGTGTGGATGCAGTTGCCTTTCCTTTCAGAGCTCTGTCTCAGATGACGGGTATGAGTAGTAGTGAGTGAAGTATAACCCTGCCCTTTCACACCTCTCTCTAAGATGACAGGTATGTATAGTAGTGCAAGGGAAGGGACTGGCCTCTCCTGCCAGACCTCTCTCTCAGATAGTGCTTAGTAGGGTGAGGGGAAGGACTGAATATTCCTTTCAGTACTCTCTCTCAGATGACAGGTGTACGTGGTAGTATGTGTGGAGACCTCTCTCTCAGATGATGAGTTTGTGTAGCAGGGTGTGTGGATGGATGTTATATCCTTCTCTAGATGTGTTACAGCCTTAAGCTGTAGTTCTATGCCCAGTGTTCCATGTTGGTGACATCCTGTAGAATGTTCAGGTGTCGCCTAGGTGTTTTATTGTCAGATGATTTGAAAAGGGCTTGGAAGCGGTTGGAAACTGATGTTGGTCTGCCTCGATGTTTAGGCTGTGTAGTGATTCTACATTAAAGCTGGACTAAACATTACTTCTTCTTTTATTGTTTGGTAATTTTCTACAATCATGTAATGTCAAACATGTAAGGAGTTCACTTTACCATCCCCAATCCAATGGGCTTGTTGAGCGCATGAATAGGGTGGTGAGGGATTGCATTAGGTGGGCCAAATCAGGAAATTGCAACATTCTTGATTCGCTGGAAAGCATGTTATGGTTCTATAGGACAACTCCCCACTCTACAACAAAAGTTTCTCCCTTTGAGCTCCTAAGGGGAAGAAAAGCGAATACTAACTTCAAACCTGCCTGGATGAACAGGTGGATTAAAGCGGTGCCTGATATTGATTCTCTTATGGATTTGGTAAGGGAAAATGTTTCTTGTTCACAACTCAAACAAAAAACATGGTTTGACAAAAAGAGAAGTGCAAAGTTGGTTCCCGTTGGAGTTGGAGACATGGTACGCATTAAGTCTCCTTTTCACGTCAAGAAGGGTGAGAGCAAGTTTGGTCCACCCGTTTCTGTCACTAAGGTGGGAAGGAATGCTATTCAGATTGAAGGGGGAAAGTGGTGGAATGTGTGTAAAGTTGTAAAAATTAAAAATGTAATTTCATGCCCTTTGTCGTTTTCTCCCGGTACAGAGGTTAGTGGACCTTCAGAGGTTCCACTTAGGAGAAGTGCAAGAACAAGGGTTATTCCCAAAAGGTACCGGATGTGAAATGTCATGGTACAATATGGGTCATGTCTTATTACCAGGCTTGTGTTATGTATCCATTTCAGTATGAAGTGTACTAATGTTTTTTTATGTTCTCTGTTTTCTTGTTATTTTGTTTTTGTTTTTTTAAAGGAGAAAGGAGGGTATGTTATATCCTTCTCTAGATGTGTTACAGCCTTAAGCTGTAGTTCTATGCCCAGTGTTCCATGTTGGTGACATCCTGTAGAATGTTCAGGTGTCGCCTAGGTGTTTTATTGTCAGATGATTTGAAAAGGGCTTGGAAGCGGTTGGAAACTGATGTTGGTCTGCCTCGATGTTTAGGCTGTGTAGTGATTCTACATTAAAACTGGACTAAACATTACTTCGTCTCCCAGCGTCATCTCTACAATGGACTGGCCTTTGCTTTAAGCTGCAGAGAGGTACTCGCCTTCTAGACTGCCAGGAAAGCAACTAAACTACAAAAAATCTTTTATGTTTTAATTACGCTTTTTAAATACCTGCTTTCATCTTTTAAACATGCTTGAACACCCGCTTTCTTTCTCCTGCAAATATTGTTTAATTACGCTTTTAAAATACCTGCTTTTATCTTTTTGCTGCTCATTCTTTGCAAGATGCTCGCTGCCTCCTGTGTTTGCTATCCTGCCTCTATTCCTCCCTGGTCCACCGCAGCTGTTGCTGAGTGACTGGAGGGATGTCTGGAGAGGCTCGCACCCACTTCCGTTGTGCCATTCACGGACACCATCTTGGGAGTGAGACGGTCTAGTCTCCCTCCTAAGCCCCTTTGCCTCTGTCCATAAAAACGGAGAATGGCGCTGAGGCCCATCTGCACCCGTCTGCTCCTGGACCGCACCCAGCGCCCCGTCCCCCTGGCCGGTTGTCTCGAGACTCAGTGGGGATCCTCAGGTACTCTCAGGAGGCTCTAATGGCACTGAGATCATATGGTAAAGGCCCCCCTGACCTCTGCCCTAATATTCCTTCCCAGACCTCCACCCATTTCTCTCGCCTTAACCACACCAGGTGCTCTAGACCCAACTCTGCAATCAACTCAGTCGATACCGTGGCACTTGACCTGCAAAATAGGAAAAGCTGCGGTCCAACAAATGCAAACATTTCATGTATGCTACTAAACACTAGGGGGCATATTCTCAAGGACTCATCGCCGATTTAGCAGCACTTTTCCGCCACGAAAGTGGTGATAGATTTATCGCCCCATTCACAAGCCTGCGCTAACAGCCGACATCGCCAGTTTACCTGCGCTAGCTGCCGCAAAAAACATCGCCAAGGCTGACAGAGACAACTAACGCTAATCATATGCAGAGTAGGCGTTCCCGTGCAAAGACCCACAAAAACACCACTTCGCAATATTCTCAACGACCAGCCAGATCGGCGATGCGGTCCAAAAACAGGCGATAAGGCACGTTAGCAGCAGGGACTTAAGACCTGCTTTTTTCTGGTCTTAAGTAGGAAGAAAACCTGCAGTATAAAGGGAGTCCAGCCCAGAGCCACATCTGAAGACCAACAGATGCCATGGAGCTACTAATCATGCAGCTTGGAGACCCAAGAGGGCCACAACACTCACCGCCACCACCCCCAGGACCACCCCCACCCCCACCCCCAGGACCACCCCCCCGGACTACCACCGAGGCAGCGCAGAACAAGACAGCGGACCTTCCGAAACGCACCAGCCTCAGAGACTTAACGCCAGAGGATGTCATTGCCCACTACAGGCTCAAAAGGACAACCATCCTCCGCATCCTGACCCACATTGCCCACAGGCTGACGGTACCAACACAGCGGACAACCAACATCCCTCCGTAGACAAAGCTGCTGGCTGTGCTGCACTTGTTGGCCTTTGGTACCTTCCAATCAACAACTGCCAAAGTCGGAGGAGTCTCACAGCCAGCCCTATCAAAGTTCCTCACACCTGTCTTGGATGCCATCATCAGCTTGATACCCCAGCACCTTCACTTCCCCCACACTGCGCAGGAACAGCTGGAGACAAAGCAAGGCTTCTACAACATAGCTGGCTTCCCGCACGTGTTGGGGGCAATTGAATGCACACATGTCCTACTTGTGCCCCCTGCGGACACTGCACACATATACCGCAACAGAAAGCACACGCATTCCATCAATGTGCAGGCAATAGTGGACCACCGGGGACTGTTCACCAATGTCGTCGCCAACTTCCCAGGCAGTGTGCATGATTCCTACATCTTCCGACAGTCCATCATCAACCAGCGCTTTCAGGATAGCACCTATGGAAATGCACTGCTTGTTGGTAAGTACCAAGGGAACACACCACACACCTCAAATCAACAATCATACAACTCACAACTGTGGGAATGCACACGTAACAAAATCACATACAATATGCCAACCAACATGCCCACCTACCAGACACGACAACACAAGTAACTGGGCATTCCTGTGCGCCTGCTGCACCCCAGCCCACTGGTCCCCAGACCCGTCTGGCACCCAGCGGTGATTGCCCTCCCCTGCGCACCCAGGCCTCACTGCTCACCTGCCGCCACCGGCGTGTCTCCAAGAGGGCCCACCACGTGCCGGTGCAATCTTCAAGCCCGAGGCCCGCGATCTTGGCAGCCTCCTCAGCCGATCGCTGGCTTCCGTGCAACAGGCCCCCAGCGCACCCTGCGGCACCGCACCGCGGAGTCCTGTATGTGCTGACTGCTCCCTCCGGCCTACACTGCGGTCCAGCAGGTCTCACACAGATCAAATCCAGTCCGGACTTGCAGGCCTACTGCATCATCGCAGGCTGCACACCCGCTCAGCTCTTCAGGTGGGCCTACCTCAGTGCACCGCACGTCATCGCCACGTGGCGGTAGGCCCGTCCCGGCCGCAGTGCCTCAGGTGCCACTACCTCTGTGCACCACAAGTCACCGTCCAGCCTCCAGGCCTACTGCATCATCGCAGGCTGCACACCCGCTCAGCTCTTCAGGTGGGCCTACCTCAGTGCACCGCAAGTCATCGCCACGTGGCGGTAGGCCCGTCCCGGCCACAGTGCCTCAGGTGCCACTACCTCTGTGCACCACAAGTCATTGTTCCGTGGGGCTACCCCACAAGTCCGCCTCCAGTAGCCAACAGCATGTCCTCTGTAACGCCACTGGAACCCTTCACAGTCGCGGGGCCACCCCCGTCCCAGGCAGGCCGCTGGAAAGCCAGGGTGGAAAGTCTAGAGATGTAATCCGAAGCGCACGACATCCCAGCGCCGCGGCGACGGCCCACGCATAGGCCTGTGAGGAGTGTGAAGAAATGGCCCGGGGCTCTGGGCGTGGTTCTGTTCTGGGCTCTGGGCGTGGTTCAGTTCTGGGCACTGGGCATGGTTCAGTTCTGGGCTCTGGGCGTGGTTCAGTTCCGGGCTGGCCACAAAAGTAACTATGGCGTGTCTCTCTGTTGTAGTGTCGGCGCCATCCGGCCCTTAATTGACAATGCTGCAATGTAGCATGCACCCGGAGGGCGGGCTCGCCCGAATGGATAAATAAAGGAGTGCAGGACCGCTCGGGGTCTTGGCTCATACATGTCAACTGTTGTGTGTGTATCTTCATTGACGCAGCATAAGCCAAAGGCCTAGCCTCAATCGCAGCGCGAGTTCAGCCAGGCCTGAACTCTACATCTATGTCCGCCCTATCCTTACCATAGGCCTACACACACGTGGCCGCCCACCTTCAACGGCCAACATTACAGTGTTGTTGTCAGGCTTGCGGACATGCGCAGACAGGCATGACAATGGTGTGCCGTAGGAGTGCAAGGGATGCAACCGCGCAGTGCACACAAGTAAATAGGCTTGGGGGGAGGGAGGAGCAGCTGTGAGGCTACGTAATACACATTGATCCCGCTCATTTGCCAGCAGCAATACATGGCAAACATGAAACCCAAAGTCGCACAAATCACACACCTCAAAACTTGTTAGTCTGCCAACACAGCATGCAGAACCACCAATTTACACTAATCTCACTTACCTCTCACAGGTGATCAAGGATATGCACTCTGCCCGTGGATGATGACACCCCTCCGAGCCCCGAACACCCCGGCCCAGAGGCAGTACAATGTGGCCCACAAATGCACCAGGGGCATTGTTGAGTGCACATTTGGCGTGTTAAAGTCACGTTTCAGGTGCCTGGACATCACAGGTGGAAGACTCCTGTACAGCCCAGAAATAGTGTGCAAGATGCTCATTGCATGTTGTGTATTGCACAACATGTGTACGCACCAATGCCCCATGGATCCAAGTGCCAGATGCACCGGACGACGATGAGGAAGATGAGGCAGGTGGACCACACCCCACTGCAGTTGCAGCAGGAATAGCCCGAAGGAACACAATCATTACCAATTTCTTCGCATGAGCACGTCACATTGTGACTGTCCTTAGCAATCATGGAACAGTACAAAATGACCACATGAACAGCCTGTGAAAATTAATTCATTGCAACACACATTCCCTGTGTGCATGTCAGTCCTCTGCATTAGCACATCACTCTGACAAGTGTAAGTGCAACATTAAGTGCTAACAATCTCACAAATAGCAAATAGATGGTGGGTATGTCACGTATTCGAAATGCCATTTAAGGGTGTCAAATGTTGTACATAATCCCACTCATCAGCGTATCACATGTGTACAAAAACATGACATGAAGGCTGTCATTGGTGTTCAAAAATAGACAACAGGGTGTCATTTGGGGTCAATTATGAAATTTCGGGTGTCATTTGGGGTCAAATAAGAAATTTCAGATGTCATTTGGGGTCAAATATGAAATTTCAGGTGTCATTTCGGGTCAATTATGAAATTTTGGGTGTCATTTGGGGTCAAATATGAAATTTCGGGTATCATTTGGGGTCAATTATGAAATTTTGGCTGTCATTTGGGGTCAAATATGAAATTTCGGGTGTCATTGGGGTCAAATATGAATTTTCGGGTGTCATTTGGGGTCAAATATGAACCATCCTGATGCAGAAATGCACCCTGTGACTCAAGTCCCACAACATGAACAACATGGACGTAAGGGGGATGGGGGCACAGTGAACACCTCAGCAACATGGGAGATGCACACCAGCCAAAAAGCCAGCAGGAATACCTTGCGTGGAACACACAAAGGTGTCCCCTGGACATATGTGCCATGTACAGATCACATGTGTACACGGACGTCATCCATCAATAGTAGTGAACAATGTCAGCTAATAGGTGCAAGGTGAGAAGTCACGCGCCTCCTCACAGCTACCTGCACCCATCACTGTCAGACTGCAGCACAACACCACTGCTACATCAGACCATGCAAAATTGACCATGAGGGCACGTACATGGCTGGGAAGGGTTCAACCGTGCCGAAAGCCGAAGCAGTGACACCCCCCCCACCAAAATCCACATCACATTTCCAGAATGTAAGCAGATGATAAATTCACATTAGGGATGAAAGCTCCTTTGTCTGAACTAGATGGCGGTAGCACATCTGCATCTCCGACCTTGGAATTGCATGCGCCCGGCACCCCCTGAGAGATACCATAGCAGCTGATGACGTCTCCCACACTACGCACAGCGCTAACCAAACACCAACGTATACACACCCCACACACAGAAGTCCTTGCTCGCAGTTCTCTTGCATGGAATGACCTTCACACTTATGCAGAGACCATCCCAGGAGTCCAAGCGCTGCACACTCAAACAAATCATTGCTCCGAGCTGTGGCATCCACATTACTTTGACTTTTTTACACACAGCCCTATTTCCTACATTGACGTGGGGCTAAGTTGGGAAATTGCGAGATTGTTGTTTAGGAGCAATGAGGCCACAGCTAGTTCACAGTCATCTCAATGCCTATCTGGGTCACGGTCAAACATGCATATTGATATCAGTTCCCAGAGAGTAGCTTTTTTTGGAATCACTGCCCCTATTTTCATCCATACTTTCATACTTGCTTGATCATAGACATGACACATCTGTGTGAATTAGAATGTTTTAATCACATTCGGTGGAGTGTTGAAGCTGGACCAGTACATGGCCATGTAAAACCCACCTTTACATTGTTGCCCCGTGGAGGGCCAGCCAGAGTCCTTTAGGGATTGACAAGTTCATCGGAAGAGGAAGAGTTCAGTCCACAGTCTGATTGCTGTGCCATTGGTAACCAAACAAAATATGGCAGTCCATGTCGAGGGCCAAGGTGAGTGTCGCAGAGTGTATCGGGGGACAGTGGAAGGTGCTATTCCAGGGCATGATGCAGAGGGCAGAACCAAGCTGAAACAGGTCATATGGCGGAGATGAATGCTACCGCTTCCTTCTTACCACAAAGGCATAATCATCCACATCATCGTCCTCTGATGTGTGATGTGCCTCACATGTGGGTTGTGGTGTTTTGTCTGCCGCACTGTGTGGCAGTGACACATCAGGGGCCGGAGGTGGATTGTCTACCGCACTGTGAGGCACTGACACATCAGGGGCAGAGATGTGGATGGAGTAGTAGCAGCAGCATTCATCTGCGCCAGGCCTTGTGGCAGCAATGCCGTGATGAGGATCTGCAGGGCATGGAAGATCCCAGCTACATCTCGCTGGTGTGCAGCCGTGGCAGCCATTCTTTCCACCTGCATCCACTCCATGTTCTCCATGATCCTCCGCATGTGTCCCAACTGCCGGCTGACATCGCTGGAGCCACTCTGACTAGACAGAGATGTCAGCCATGGCTTGTTGGAGAGCATGGAGCGGACTGTGGGTGTCCGATAGGGACGGTATGTGGTCCCTGATGGGACTTAGACACCCACGTATGGCATCTAGTTTGGCTGCCATGAGGTAGAGCCCCACCCGCACATGATCAGCCATCTCCTTCTGGACCTCTAACACATGGCATTGGAATGCCATGTGTTGGTCGTGGGGGTCCTGGGAGACAGCCGTGGTGGTGGGTGCTTCCTGCTGTGTGGTCTGTGCAGGGGGTGGGGTCTCCTCGATGCAGCTGGGCTGCCCTGCTCCTGGGGGTGGGGTGCGGAGGGTGTCCATGAGCTGTTGGAGGGCATCAGAGTCGATGGTGTGGAGGTCCTCTTCATCATCAGTGAAGAGATGTACGGTCTGCTCTGCAGGAGGTGTTGATTCGCCCTCTGCAATGTAAAGGGGAGATGCAGTTTAACAGTGTGTTCCATGTATGTTCACGCATTGGACAAGTTTACAAACAGACTGCATGACAATGTACATTGTGACTGTTTGGGAGGGGATGCCTATTTGATGTGGGACAGTGGACATTTCTACTCCATCAGGGATGTGAAGTTGTACTTGTACATTATCATCTCACAGTTTCCTGCTATGCCAAATGTGATTGGCCAGTTTCTACACACAAGCGGCAGCAGTTGTGTCCTCTGTTCTGTTGTGTAAGTGTTGCAGTTTGTAGCACATTGTTGTCAATGTTGATGTGCTCTGATTCTTATGTGTGTGTGCTGCATTGTGGGAGAGTCGCCCCTGCAGCTCTGATTTTGCTGGCCCTTATCCCTTTCAGGCGGTGTGCCTCTCACTTCTGTGCTTATACAGTGCTGATATGTTGCAGACTTGGGTAAATTGGGCTCTTGGTGGGAGTTGGGACTCTTGGGCATGGTTTGTCCGCAGATGTCTTGTTGACGTAAGGGTTTGTTTGTGGACGTGGATGTGTCAGAGTGTGACCTGCTCCTTTATGGATGTGGTCCACACTCAGCCACCTCAGTGTCGTGGCATGCACCATGTCATGATAATTGGACTGAAGCCATGCTAATCATCATGCAGTGTCACTTGCATTGTCAGTGTGGCTCGTGGACCTGCAGCTTTGCTGGGTTCAGCACATGTGCATGGGTTTGTTGTGAGATTAGTGATGTGTGGGGAGGGCCCCCTCTGGGCACATTGTCGACGGGGGCCTACTTGCTGTTTCTATGTGTGCTGCAGTATGCCAAGGAGATCAGGGACATGATCCAGAATCATTGTGGGTGTGCACTGTGCTATACTTAATTGTGCATGTGTGCCATTGTGCCCATCTCACCCCGTCCCCCCAGTCCCTGGTCGTTACTCACCCTGTTGGTGTTGGGTCAGGTCATGTTGAACAATGTCCGGTCCCCCAACTCCTGCCACCGTCTCCCCACTGATGACTGTGGACACCATTTCCTCCATCTCATCCAGCTCCTGCTGTGGTGCTGGACTCCCACCTCCAGTCTGCATTGCTGCTATCCGGTTGTTAGCGAGTTTCAGCTTGGTTTTGCACTTCACATCATTCCAGCGCTTCTTGCAGTCGTCCACTTCCCTTCTCTTCACTCCGACTGCATTCACCTTGGCCAAGATAGACTGCCATATTGCGTTTTTAGTTGCCAATGACACAGTGGAGGTGATGAACAGTTGTTGGTGGTGTTCTATCACCTCCGTAATCAGGATCTTGTTTTCCTGCAGACTGAATCGCGGGTTCCTATTCTACTTCTCCTTGCCCTTCTCCTTCCCCGAGGTCACTGGCTGGTCCTCCGGGGGGTTTGTGGGGTTCTGGTTGGCCTCTGTAGTTGCTCCAGCTTTCTCCATGGTGCTTCTCAGTTGTTTGTGGTTTTTTTTTTGCAGCTTTTATGGTGAATTTTCCCGCCTGACGTGGGAATAGCAAGCCTGGCGCTGCTTATCGCTGATATTTTTATCGCTGTTGGGCCCATCGCAACTTTTTTCACATTCGGGTTTCCTTTTTTATCGGCGTCCCGGTAAATTTAACGCGGGCATTTGACGCGTTATCGGGAAACTATCGCCTGTTGCCGGCGTGTTGTGAATACGCCGTTGACACGGTGTTAGTTTCCCACGATAGATGGCGTTATGTAAAATTGCGTTAACCTAGGTTGGCGATAATAATCACCCGTTCTTCAGAATATCCTCCTAGGTCCCTAGTGAAGCATCACTTAGAATTCTTCGTCCTCGTCCAAGCTTAGCACATGGATGTCGCCTTTGTTGCTGAAACGTGGGCAGACTGTGGCTCTGGCCCAGAATTTGTCGCAGCCACCCCCACCCCAGATATGGTATCTATCGGCTAGACAGGCAACTAAAAAAGGGCGGGAGGCTGGCTGTCTTTTTTCGTGACCATTTCAAAATAACTTTTGAGTCAGCAACCACCCCTGGCTTTGAGGCTCTAACCTTCTCAATGCAGCTACCGGACTCGCAGCCTTTTAAAGGAATGCTAATCTACCGTCCACCAGGACCCAGAAGTGGTTTTGCTGATGAGCTTAACATGGTTCTTGAATCATCTATTCTTAATGTGAATTTCTCGGTGTTAGGTGATTTTAACTTCCATCTGGAAAATTAAACTGATCCAGACTCCTTAAAAGCATCTTCTCCAACTACCCAGATATTAACCTACTACCCTCTTTTCCTCTCATCTGGTCCGACCTTTGGGCAGTCAACTGGCAGATAAAGATTGAGAAAACCACCAGGCACCGAGACATAATTCAACTAACCCCTAGTAGAACCTGGCACAAGATACAGCTGGTCAAACTGAGAGACTCCCTTACCTCCATACCCTGGCAACCTGCTGATAACCTGGAACAGAGCGTCGAAATGTTTTCACGCTGGCTACACTCTGCTTTAGACATTATAGCACCGGTCAAACAAAAAACCATTGCTAAGAAAGTATCCCAGCCATGGTACAACGAAAACCTTAGGATAACAAGGCAAGATTGCTGTAGGCAGGAACAGAAATGGAGAAAAAAATATGAGGATGAGGAGAAAATTATCTACAAAAACTAATTAGCAGAACACAAAAAACATATCCTAGCTGCTAAAACTTCCTATTACTCTGAGCAGATAAAATCAGCTTGTGATGCCAACAAAACTTTTTCTAGTTATAAAAAAACTGGTAGTACCAGCCAGCCCCAACACTGCAGTAATAAATCAAAGTTTTTGTGATGCTCTGGCCAACTTCTTTCTAGAAAAAGTTGCCAAAATCTTCAACAAATATACTGCAGGTAAGATAGCCATTCAACCGGATGGGCAATTTCCAATTGCCACATCTGGTCAAGCCAGTCTTTCCGCATTTAAGGCCCCTTCAGAGGAAAAACTTATAAAGTTAATTCAATCAATTAAATCTGGTGCCCCGCAAGACCCCTGTCCTGCAAAAATATTGCACCTGATCCCACCACAAGTGGCACAAAACGTGGGGCAAATTTTTAACAATATGTTTACAGAGGGAATCTTCCCTATGCACTGGAAACGGGCCTCTGTTCTGCGCCTGCTAAAAAAGGCCAACCTGAATGCTCTGGATCTAATTAACTATTGCCCCATATCAAGAGTCCCCTTCGCCATCGAGCTGGTGGAGAAAATAATGAATGAACAACTCTCAGAGTATATAGAGGAAACTCTCTCCTGGACCACACTCAGTATGGGTTCAGAAAAAAACGGAGCACAGAATCTGCCTTGTTGGTAGCCACTGAAGATATCCGGAAAAAACTGGACAAGGGGGGGACAACGGCTCTGATCCTGCTGGATCTTTCTGCGGCATTTAATACGGTCAACCATAAGATTCTGGTTGACCGCATGCAGAGTCTGGGGATCAAGGACACAGCACTAGATCTCCTCCAATCCTTCCTGGCCAATAGACAACAAAATGTGGCATTGGGTAACTTCACATCTAGACCTTTATCCTTGCCCTGAGGAGTCTCCCAGGGCTCAGCTTTGAGCCCAACATTGTTCAATCTTTATGTCATACCACTGGCCACACCTATCAAAAATTCTGGCTTCTCCCTGACATCATATGCTGATGACACCCAAATTGTGGTATCACTAGCGAAATCCGAAATCAATTCTGGCTCTGCATTTAGGACCTGCATGTGCAATGTGAGCAAGTGGATGGACAACAATTGTCTTAAACTGAATGCCGCAAAGACAGAGGTCATCATCTTTGGCAATAACCCTTCATTCTGGAAGCTGGCATGTTGGCCGCCGTAGCTGGGCCCACTCCCTGAACCCATAAATAAAGCAAAAATCTTGTCTTTCTGTTAGATAACCAGTTGAAGCTCAAAGACCAAGTGAACAAACTCACATCCACCTCATATTGCTCTCTAAGGCTTGTAAAAAAGACTGAAAAATTCCTACCCCCTGAGCTTTTGAAAACCGTGATCATTGCACTGGTACTCTCAAGGATCGACTACTGCAACAGCCTCTATCTCAACCTTACTTCAGACCCTCTGAAGAGGCTTCAGATGCCGCAGAATGCAGCTGCACGCTTCCTCTTCAAAATTCCAAAATATGAATCTGCGAGAGGAGCCATCAAGAACCTCCACTGGCTACCGGTCAGACAACGTTGCATAGTCAAGGCCCTTTGTCTGGCCTATAAATCACTGCCCGGTCTGGGGCCCGTCCGTTTCAAGGAGAAACTTAAATGGTATGTCCCAGGGGGACTCTTTGTTTGGGTTCTGCCTTGAACTTGACTGTCCCCCCATTTAGGAGGACCACCTGGGGTGGGAAGAGCTTTTTCAGGACCACTGCGGTGCTCTGGAATAGCCTACCACTGACACTAAAAGCTGGTCCCTCCTTGCTCGTCTTCAGGACTAGCAGGCACAGGACCGTCTGCTAGAAATCTTTTTCTAACAGCTCTGCATTTATACCCGCCCTCTGTAGCGCCAAGACGCCCTTGAGCATGAGTTTGCGCTTTACAAATCATATTCATATTCATATTCCTTTCAGACATCTGTCTCAGATGACTTGTGTGGGTAGCAGTGCATGGGGAATAACAAGCCTGTCCTTTCAGATCTCTTGCTCTCTCTCAGATGATGGGTGTGGGGAAGGACTTGCCTCTCCTGTCGGACCTCTCTCTCAGATGACGGGTGTGCATAGTAGGGTGTGTTGAGAGAGACTAGCCTCGCTGCTCAATCCTTTCTCGCAGATGATGGGAGTGTGCAGTAGTAAGTGGAGAGGGACTGTCCTCTGTGCTAACATCCCTCTCTCTGATAATAGGTGTGCATAGTAGGGTGTAGAAAGAGACTGCACTCTACTCAACACTCTCACCAAGCAGATGGGCGTAAATAGTAGATTCTGATAAACACCAACTCCAGTAAGACTCCTTACTACAGTAACAAGTGTGCATACCAGAGTGTATTCATACATCACCTACTGCTTCCTACTTTTCACATTCCTGCAGGAGTCTTGTGAGATTGTAACTCTTTTTTGTATTAACAATCTAATCATCACAGTACTTATCTCTTAGTACTTCCTCTCAAAAACAAGTACCACAATATGCATCCCTACTAATAGAGTGCATTGAGAATAGCTTTTTTACTTCATTTCCACAACAACTCTAATTTTTCACAGCAAACAGTAATAACAACCATTTAATTTTTAACATTCCAACAGCCAGCCAATGAGATCGCTCGCAAGTCTCGCTGGTGCCTCTCACTCTCCAGTTTTGATTTCATGCTCTCACAGGACCTCTGCGGGACTCTCAGTCATGAGCCCAACTGCCAAAATATACAATTATTTTTGACCCAAATACCTCAAAATGAACTTAATGGATTTACACCAAATACCAAAAAGCATAATCTGCGGACCAAGATCTAGCTTCCTGCCAAAAGTTACAGGGACGTTATAGTAAGGTTTAGATTTTACACACACAAAACCCTAGAAATTCAGCAGTTATAGTTATAGTTATCTCAAGTAACTATAACTCGTGCCGCAAAGATAACTATAATTCACTGCAAATGCTGCAGGGTTATTAACAATGATGTCATAGAAGATGTCATGTAATATGTGGGGTAATTAGCAGTGCATGGCGAGGGAGTGAGTTATAGATACATAAAAGTTATATATAAAATCTGAACCTAATTATAGGCCAGGCCTGTGGTCATGCACTGTGGCCAACCCACCACATACAATTAACCCTATACAGCACACAGTCTTTGGCTGTGTGCAGTGGTAGGTTGGTCACAAGGCCTGGTCTGCGACCAGTCTCTGTGGCCAACTCGCTAAAGGCTGCCAACACACGCGCCCCCTCCCCGGGCCACTTTTGGCCTTGGGGACCCCAGCAACATATTTAATGGGTAAGGGGCACAAAGCCCCCTTCCCTCAGATGATTTTAGCCCCAGGGACCCCATCCCCCAGGGTCCGACCTCATATGTGAAGAGAAGGGGGGGCACACAGGTTATTCCCATGCAACTTCTATGATTTTTTTTTACACATTCCCAGATTTATCCTTTTACTTCCTCTTTCTATGTGTGTTGCATTCTGAGGAATATGCCACTCAGGATAGTTTTTCTGCAAGAAAGTGTCCCTTCCTCCACAAAAACAATCCTTCATGCAACACAGGCACCCTTGCACCATGGTGAAAGGGTGCCTGGTAGGCGCTAGGCAGCCAAAATGACACCAGCACAGGGAAAAAGGCAGAAATTCTTTTAAATATGGCACATTCCTGCCCTTTCCCTGTCACGCAGTCCAGCAAATTGGCTTGCTGCACTACATGACTTTTTTATAAATATGCCCCTAAGTGGTTAAGGGGCCATTGCTCACTGAGCCCCTGGAACCAACTTACACCTGAATGATGAGGCCCAAGAAATCTGAAACCCTTCTTGGGTGGCACATAATCCATTTCAGAGAGGACCTGTCTTGGCAATTCATATTGAAGCAGTACCAAGACTAATTTGCATATGGCTGGGACTGGACTGATCTGAGGTGGCATGGTGGGCAAAAGAACAATGGGTCAGAATACTACCCTGAGTGATTGCCAGTGGTTAGACAAACTGCAAAAATTTCTCTCATAATTTGTTTTGTGTCTGCTGTCATTATGGTGCCTGCAACCTTCTTGGAGAGCTTTGTCCATTGCTCAGTGCCCACAGATGCCCATGCATGTCAGAATCTGTAGAGCGTCACACACACGGAGGGGCAGATTTACAAGCCCCTTACGCCACTTTTGCGCCGCCGTTGCGTCACTTTTGTGACGCAGCGGCGGCGCAAATCATGCGCCATGCTGCGGGGGATTTACAACGTGACGCATCTAGGGAGATGCGTCACGTTGTAAAGCCCTGCGCCACATGAAACCTGCGTCAGGTTTCATGTGGGCGTGCCGGCGCAGGGGGGGGCGTTCCTGCGCAAGGAAGCCCCGTAAAAGTGACGCAGTGAAATCTACAAGATTTCACGGAGTCACTTTTACGTCCCTGCTGCGTCAAATCCTTACGCCTGCTTCAAGCAGGCGTAAGGAGTGACGCAGCATGTTAGGTATAGGGCACCCCTGAGCAGTACTGGAGTTACGTCGCACTTGCGACACGACTCCAGTACTGCGCCACCCTTCCGCCGACAGATGCGTCACGCATCTGTTTATCCTTGCGCCATGATGCGCCGCATGCTGTGGTGGCGCAAGGGTAAACTTGAGTCACGCATCTTCCCTGGCGCATCCCTGCTGATTTGCAGGGATGCGTCAGGGAACGTAAATCTGCCCCGGAGTGTTTTCACTATTTGTCCACACCACCAGGTTTTACCTGACAATGGGAAACAGAAAATGGACTTTGTACAACGGGCCATCTGTTTCAGGGGGTGTAGAAAAGTTAATCTAAATTTTTGAGCAACTTTACACTCCTATTTTCTTAATACCCAAACACTTAAAATAACTAAAATTGTAGGAGTACATTCTACTAGTAGTAGATTTACCACTGTGAACAGTGCCACAGTATCCCAATATAACAAAACATTTAAAATATTTAAATTTAAATATGCGGCATTAGAAATTCCACTGCCATCTACCGATATGTGGCTCACAGATGTACTTTTGAATGCAGCCCGTGCACTATTCATGCTTGGGGCAAGCTAAAGGGTATGGGGGCCACGTTTTATGTCTAATGTGATGTTGATTCTAGTTTACATAATGTATGGTAGAATATCTGCAGCTGTACTCAGGTGTAATTGTATTATCATGAAACAGTGAGATATAAAAGAGTCATAAAAAGAACTAGGGAAATATATTTGTATATTCCATTCATGAAGCGGCATGATTTTAACGTCACAGTATTTTAATGAGTCCAGATCTGTAATACCATTGGTCCCATCTCAGTCACTAATGCATTCTATATATTGAGTTGCAGAAACAGTCTCCTGTGTTTTATTCCAGTTCTCTAGTTTTGCAATGTACATTATTGGTGCAACGTCAGCGTAAATAAGTGGCATTATTGACATTCATCTTGCTTTTCAATGCACAATGTACAAGACGTTATGGATAGATTGTAAATATTTATATACTTTAGAATGAACTTTTCATCATCAATGTGCTTTCGCCGAGAGCACAAGATTTTACATTTGATCATTCTGTCAACTGTCTATTCCTGCTTTTGATTGCACTAGCAACACACATTTGAAATACATTTATTATTCATTCTTGTCTTTAAATAACCAGAACCGATGAAACAATTAATGCACCGAAAGCAAAGAAGCTCTCATACTATTTTTCAGAATTCAATGCATAAACATAGAGCATATATTTGTACCACATCTTCAGCTTGGATAACAGGAGTTATAGGAAACATACCTGAGGTGAATATTTTGTTGAAAGAAGGTAACATCTGCATAACTGAATCATCAAGGAAGGCAGAATCCTTTGCAGTATATGTACCCAGCACCATAGCTGCATCCAAGTATCGTTCATGGAGCTCTCTCAGCTCAGAAAATGATGCCATGTTCAATGATGCCAAGTTTCAAACTCTACTCCTTCTGTGTGTGCACCTATTCTTATATTAAATCATCTAAATTACAAATGATTGATCAACAGAAGTCAGTTTGATTTGCTCCAAACCTCATCCAAATTCTATTCTTCTTTGATGTCAGCTGAGTGAAGCTTAGAAATATTTAGCATCCTGTTTGCAAAGCATAATGTTGTGAATTGTGCCACATGACCCGTCACCTTAATTGAAACAGATACAGCAGTGCTATTTCTGCCACTAAACTGAATAGGATTTTTGTAAAAGTCCTTCAAAACATGCACTTGCTATTCATTCTTTGAACAAGCCTGGTTTTGGGCTTTTTGTTTTTAGTCTTTTTTATTGTCCTATGAAACTAATTAGTATCACAAAAATACTAAAAACTTAAAGTATAACCATGTGCGTCCCATCAGATTCACTCAAAATCTGCTCAATGTTCCAGTGTAGGAAATCACCACATTGTGAACATTTCTTTAAAAAATGGAGTTACTAATTGGGAGGGGGTGCTCACACCAACACAAAGAAAAACACTTTGGTTATATAAAAACAACGATCTGAGAGCATCTCCAATAACGCCCTGGTAGCTGTATTATAAGAAGCTAGCAGGCTCCGAAGACCTGTGCTATGTTGAAGCAGCACCAACAATTTTAAAGTAAAAAACGAAACCAAGAAAACATCCCAGTCAAACCTTTGACCTTCTAACAAGGTCCAAGTAATGTCTCTCAAAGTCTTATGTAACATCATCAGTATCTGCTCTCAGTGGAACAAACCTGGATTTTGCAGTGCTGGAGAGTGGTTCTCCAGACAGAAAGATGTATTGCCTTGCCCTGGCTCAAGGTTTTACCTTCAGACTTAGAAACTTTTTTGGAAGCAGCAATCATGTGGCAGGGCAAGGCTGAGCAGGGCTCCACAATGCTGCATACCTTTGACGCAATGTCCCACTGACCCTGTTTTGATCAGAGCAAAAAGCTCTGAGCAGGATAAAACAGGATGCTTTGCCCACCTTCAGTGGGATCTCTTTTGGTACACTTCAGCAATTTCCTCTACCCTCCAGAGATAAAAACAATGACTTAAAGGCCCTGATTTAACGTTTAGCCGACGTGATACCCAATCACAAATGTGACAGCTATCCCCTTCACCTTAATACAAGTGCCACAGGGTATAATGACCTAGTAATAAAGCAAACAGGATATTTCCCATGTTTGTGACAGAGTATTCCATTCAACAAACCCGCAAGATGGCTGCACCTTTGTTCAGCTCTGCCAGCCAGGAAATAATATCCTGCATTTATCCTGCACATCGGGGCACACAACACTACGATTACCAACATGGAGTATTCGGAGATGCCTGCGGACTGAGCTGCGGGAAATCTGGTCCAAAATCTGCTGGTCAATCACCATAACTGCTGAGGGCGAGCCGCCCCTCGTGTAGAGGGCTGATAGGGGTAGATACACAGCCCGATGATATAGAAGCTGAGACTGCAGCGGCAACAGTTTTCAATGGTGTTCAGCAGCCAGATTATAGCATGCTTGCAATTCCTCCGGAGTAGCGTGAGGCCTGAGGTGGCAAGGGCGGACTGCGTGTATCTGGCAGAGGCGGATCAAGATTAAAACAGACACTTCCGGTGTACCGATGGGGCTGGCTGCCGGTGGTGTTGAGAACCCCTGAAACCTTCAGGCCGGTCTGCGTTGTGGCCTGCTGGAGCCTTGCTGGAGCAACCTGATTTCATCGGGTGTGGTAGGGGAGTGGTGCAGTGGGCCTGGATGGGACCACCTTAGCTGATGCAGTGGGCTGGATGCCCTGCAACCGTGCTATAAACATAAAGTCCCCATGGGCGCGCTACCTCCCTATGCACCAGGAACAGCTGTCTCTACCAATTGAGGCACTGTGACTGCAGAACACACCTACCAGGCATTCCGACTGACTGCCTGATCATTTTGCACTGTGCCACCATAAGGAGATAAGAGACTCATATACTGTGCAAAGGGGAACAAAAAACAGACCGGAATCCGCATGTTCAGCCTACCCCCCACACACCTGGACTCACCTGGACTCAGGGACAGAAAGTAAAGATGGACCAATTTTACTCTGACCCTACACCCAATTTTTTTGTGGAGTTCGGCAGGGCTCCTCCCTGAGCCCCACTCTATTTAATATATATATTTCTCCGTTATCTAAGCTGATTAGATCCTTTGGGCTGGAGGTCTTATCCTATGCTGATGATACACAAATAATTGTGTCTAACACAAAGGATATAGAGGCCTCCGCCGCGAATTTTAACAACTGCATGCAGGCTGTGGCATCTTGGATGGTAAATAACTACCTTCGACTTAATGGGGACAAAACTGAGGTTCTGGTCTTCGGTAGCCAGCAAACTATATGGACCCACTCATGGTGGCCAGGAATGCTTAGACTATGTCTTTGTCCTGGTGCTTCGGCAAAGAATCTTGGTATCATAGTGGACAACAAGCTGTCTTTTGATCTCCAGGTTAATAGGACTGTTTCATCCTGTTTCTGGGTTATAAGGACCCTTAGGAAGATTTTTCTTTTTATCTTTCTCTCTGTGCATAAACAAGCAGCCGTCGCCCTGATTCTGTCTAGGATGGATTACTGTAATGCACTCTACCTGAATATCAACAAGGCATCTATAATAAGCTTCAACTTGTCCAGAATGCTGCAGCGAGACTTATCTTGGATTTTCCTAAATTTCACTCGATTTCTACTGCCATTCGGAAATTGCATTGGCTCCCAGCTGAGAAACGAATCCTGTTCAAGGCCCTATGCATTGTTCATAGGGCGCTTCATAACTCAGGTCCAGGGGGAATTAAACACCTCTTCCAATATTATGTCCCCACTAGACAGCTTTGTTCTGCCGATAAAAATTGGCTGGTTATCCCAGGTACAGGAGGGCAAGATGGGGAGGAAGAGCCTTCGCTGTGGGGGCCTCAAAGCTCTGGAACACTCTCCCTATATCGATCTCCTGCCTTGAGTCATACCTCTCCTTCCGTAAGTCTTTAAAAACCTGGCTTTTTACCCTTTAACTGTTTTCTTAGAGGGTTGATGCTCCCATCTTTCTGACAGTAGAACCGCTTTAGCGCCTTGACGCCTTTGGGCAATTGTTTGCACTTTAGAAGTTGGTCATTCATTCATTCATAGACTGCAGCTGTAAAGGGCAACTGAGCCCCCCGGGGATGTGACATCCTGCTAGATATCTGAGATAGGGGGCCCAGCACTTCCATACCTCATCCTCTATTAGACAACCCTCTGCTCAGTCACTACTATATGCCCGTGCTAGGCTAGGCAAGGCACCCAGCTGTTAACACGAGCCCCAATACAGTGCCTGATCGCAGAATCTCACAGGTCCTTCACCACCACGCGGCTGTCCAGGGACTACACAGTACAAGTAAAAGAGTTGACAACCGATCCCTTTCATACCAGTTTACATTGCCTGAGAGATATGAGTGCAATCTCAAGACCCTAAAGGTATGCTGGGGAGTTAATCTAAACACAATAAAGATACCAACAACCATGTGAAAGACTGATAGAAGTCAGCCCTGGCTGGCTTTTGAAACAAGAAAAACTGGTGAAAATGGACGTGCCCTGTCCGATGAGTCCAATATGGCTCCCAAAGAAATGTCAATGCTGGAAGTCACGCTATATGCTCTGCAACAAAGCCTGGACTCCCTTGACGGGAAAATAGATAGCCTGAATCTCCAGATGGACCATCTCACTGCCAAGCTAGAAAAACACACGACATGCCTCAATGAAGCTGAACAGCGAATCTTGATGACCAAAGATGAGATACTCGCCATGAGTACCAAGTTCCTCCACATGGAAAATGTTTTAGCTGTTATTCAAGTACAGAACGAGGATCTGAAAAATCACTCATGACGGTATAATGTGTGCATCACAGGCATCACGGAGTCAACAAATACAGGAAGAATGGAGACATAAGTTGAAAAACTACTGAAGGAAGTTTTTGGAGCTGAAGACCTCTCTTCCCTGCAAGTTGTCGAAGGAGCACCCAGATCACTAATGGCCAGACCGCAACCTGGGTCTCCCCCTCACCCATAGTTGCAAAACTGCTAAGTTACAGAGACCGTGACATGGTATTGCGGATGGCAAGAGACAAACAGACCACAAATTACCAGGGCAACATCATAGCATTCTACCCTGACTTCACGGCAGGCGTTCAGACAGCATGCGAAGAGTTCCTTCCTGTGAAGAAAAAGCTTCAACAAGCTGAGATCCCCTACACAATGTGAAACTCAGCTTGGCTGTGTGTAGACAACCGTGGCAAACCCAAGATTTTCATGACCCCCCCAAAGCAACAATGGACTACATCAAAAAGCATGACACCTCGGCGAAGGCTGCAAACACACTCTGATGAAGAACACCCGGGGAACTGACTTTTGATGAACATGCACTATCCATAGCACCCCGCCTTGACTCCATCTATGGAAATCTAATTTTTCTGTGCTAACTAAATCTCGCTCAGCCAAATGACTGGCTGCGCATTGAGATAAGACAGCTGCAGAAGGTGCAAATGTTCTGTGCCTTTCCTGAAATGAGAGCTTGAACTCTTCGTCAGACATGTGAACCTGACAACAGCTGGTGAGTCCCTAATTGAACTCTTGATGGATATAGTTACATAGACGCCTATCACCTGGTACTTACTATACTGATGTGTCCACGTTCCTCATTGCTTTAGACAACAGTTACCAGCAGATACTGGTTCTTCCTGGCCTCCTCCTTTTTCAATATGAGATTCTCAAGGACTATGTTTGCAACACAGCGGATAATCCCAAGTTGTACTCTGTCTCTGTAATGCCAGTATATACTGGATTTAGTTTAGCAAGGTTTTGCTATTTGTTAATTATGTGGAATGTCTTTAGCATAATAAGGGATGCTGAAGTGGGTGGAGGGAGCGGAATATCTATTGATGCATATCTAAATTTTGTGTTATATTGAGATACTGTGGACCCTATTCACAAAGTTAAATTTGCAGGCAATCATTACTGTTTTCTCAGATGCAACAAATGGTATCACTATATGCATGTACACCATGCGCAGGAGCCGATTGCGTAGCTCCTAGACTACATTGCCCAACAACAATGGATATCCCTACTTACATGGAACGTACAAGGACTTAAAACACGTCAGGTCCTTGCATATCTCAACCGCCTTAATATACAAATAGCGTTGTTGCAGGAGAACCACTTGACATAACACACGGAACTCACGGTGAACACTAGATGGCCATTCACACGCCTAGCCTCCTCCTATTCATCATATCATAATCTAGAGGGGTATTATTGTTGGTCAAAAAAGACACTCCTGTTGCACTCACCCATTCGGAGGTTGATACACAGGGTTGCAGCATTATAGTACAGGAAAAAGTATGTGGCATCATGCTGACATTAATAAACACATATGCACCCAATATAGATGATTCTGATTTTTACACTCAGATGTGGGCTAAAATGCACTCCCTGCCCTCATCGGGCATTATATGGGGAGGTGACCTAAATGTCTGCCTAGACCCACCATTGGACAAATCAGGGCAGTTTGAACGGTCTGGAAAACGCAGCCACCATAATTTGTGATGGCATGGTGAAGAGTGGCCTGCTGGACCTTTTAAGGGTATGTAACACCACTTGAATGGAAGGAACCTTCACCTCGTCGGTGCACGGCTCATGGTCCAGATTGGAATATTGACTGGCCACCTGCGATGTCAGTGCCTGGATGGAGGAGATGAGCCATGTGCCCAAAACACTCTCAGACCACGCTCCAGGTAAACTAGTTTTATCTGTGCCCACAAGAACACCAACACATTTCAGCTGGAGGTTTCCAACCACCGCACTACAAGATCACATGTTTAGACTACAGCTAAGGATTGCCATTGTGGAATATCTTGAAAATAACATTGGCACAATAGAGGGAGCAGATATTCTATGGAAGACTTTTTAAAGTTACTATATGAGGGACCTGCATTAGCAAACAAGCAGGGATTCTAAAAGACATCCACCAACAGTTACACATGTTTGAAAGTGATATACAGGGTCTGGAAAGAAGGTAGGAGGAAACCCCTTCCCAAGCGCTCTTTACAGCTATTAGAGAGAAAATGACAGCCTACCAGGAAATGGCAGACCGTGAGGCAAAACACTGACATGTGACGCGGGCATACGGAGAAGGTGACCAGCCAGGGTGTAGTCTTGCCAAGTAGCTAAAAACACCTTGGGTCCCCACACATATAAAGAAGTTACTGACAATCAGGGGCGAGAATGTTGCGACACATCGACTATTATGCAAACATTCCAGATCTTCTATACAGAACTATAGGACACTCGTGCATCAGCGACAGAAACAGATATAGCAGACTACCTGGGGGATATAGCCTTAGCATGGTAATCACTGGATCATCAAGAATATCTGTCTTAACCTATCGCCGTAGAAGAGATCCAGGAGGCAACTTGTCTATTGCCTAATGGAAAAACGCCTGAGGTAGATAGCCTAACGGGGGGATTTTATAAAGCGTTTAGTGACCTCCTGGCCCTGCGCTTACACAAAATATTGTCATATGTCCGGTGCAGGACCATTGTCATTTTCCCTAAGTTAGCATGAGCATGTTGCAGATTGCCCCCTGCTGTGCACACGTTACTATACAAATGTATTTTGCTTTGTGCCACACTATACTTTCACACAGAACCAGCCGTTGTTTTCACGTTCTGTTCTTTCCTGGGATTTAGTCTGCACACCGTAGACAAGGTCAAACAACAATGCCCCTTGTTATTTTATTCTGGTCAGGCCTCAGCCCCTTAGACACAAAGCACACAAATGTAGCTGTTTTTTGGGAACACGTACTTTGTCATATAGCTATGTACTGAATAGGTAGCAACACACCTGAGAGGTAGAACTTTCATCTGTGCATGCTATGGTGCGGGGTCTGCTGCAAACACTCAGAGATCTTCTGATATATAATCACTTTGCTTCTGTAGAAGTGGAGGGGGTTAGAGCTACCCTGTCTTGTATAATGACAGCTCCTTTTATGATTTATGGACTACTTACTATGCTGACCGTATTTGTGTTAGGCATTTTCTTACTCATTGTGGCAAGTATACTGCATACTAGAGCAAGATAGTTAAAATAAACATTTTTGGCCTCATTTACAAGGAATTAACGCAGTGCGGTGTTGCAAGCCATTTGGCTGCGCCGTGCTGCATCAATTTAGACGCACAGGGATGAGTCATATCTAGAACGATATGATGGATCCCCTTGCTCTCCCGTGCATTGGCGCACAATTTGCTGCCATGCACCGGCACTGACACCCTTGCACCATAGTGCAAGGGTGCCTGCGTTGAGGGGAATGATAGTTTATGTGCAGGAAGGTGTCCCCCTGCACATAAACAATCTGAAAAGGCATTTTTAAACTTCTATATGTGCTACTTAATGCAGCACACATAGAATTGTAAAACGTCATTTTTCTTCAATGATTGTTTATGTGTAGTGGGACACCTTCCTGCACATAAACAATCACAAGAGGTGATTTCCTCATTCTATGTGTGCTGCAGAATGCAGCGCGCATAGAAAGAGGAAAAAAACGAGGAGAAATGAAAACATTTCTTCTTGTTGCGCCTCCCTATGCCTCCCCTGGGGAGGCGTAGCATTCTGACGCATTTCCAGGTTTACGATTTCTCGTAAATCTGGAAATGTGGCAGAAGCCATGGGTGTTGCATGCCCCGGCCCTGGGCACCCGGCCCTGGGCACCGCGCCCAAGCCAACGGACCACGCACGCAACCTGGGCTTCATCCTGGACTCCTCCCTGTCGATGACCAGACAAGTCAACGCCGTCTCATCCTCGTGCTTCAACACCCTGCGCATGCTCCGCAAGATCTTCAGATGGATCCCCACTGAAACCAGGAAGACCGTCACCCAGGCACTCGTCACCAGCCGACTGGACTATGGGAACACCCTCTACGCCGGAACCACAGCCAAACTTCAAAAAGACTCCAGCGCATCCAGAACGCCTCCGCACGACTCATCCTGGACATCCCCCGACACAGCCACATCACCGGACACCTGAAAGACCTGCACTGGCTCCCCGTCAGCAAGAGAATCACGTTCAGACTCCTCACCCACGCACACAAGGCCCTCCACGACCTGGGCCCAAAGTACCTCAACGACCGCATGACCTTCTACACGCCCACCCGCCAGCTATGATCAACCAGCCACGCCCTCGCCACCGTACCACGCATCCGCAGAACCACCGCCGGAGGAAGATCCTTCTTCTACCTGGCAGCCAAGACCTGGAACTCCCTCCCCACTCACCTTCGGCGAACCCAGGACCATCTCTCCTTCAGGAAGCAGCTCAAGACCTGGCTGTTCGAGCAGTAACTTACCCCCTCCCCCAGCGCCTTGAGACCCTCCCGGGTGAGTAGAGCGCTCTATAAATGCCGTGATTGATTGATTGATTGATTGATTGAACACCCACAGCAACACCCATGGCACGGTCCTTTCACACAAAGTGTTGCGTGTAAAAGGGCCACATATACAAGGACGCGAAAAGCCTCGCAGGGTGGCTTTACGTGTCCTTGGAAATATGGGGCAGCGGGTGGCGCCACCTGTGCGTCACAAAAAGTGATGCCCCGTCGGCGCAAGGGGCTTGTAAAAACTTTTGTCAGATCTTATTGTGGATTAGTACGAGTGTGAGAGCGAAAGGGTGTGTCCTGCAACTGCGATTCCTGGAAGGGTTGGGAGTGTTGTGTTCTGGGGTGTCTAATCTCTTGTTCCTCTGTGAGTGAGTAGGAGGGCAAGTGAGACACTATAGCTGGTCAGTCCCGGGCTCATGGGTACTCAGGTGGTAGGATGACTCAGTCCCTGCCTACGAAGGTTCCATGATCCCAAGCATAGTTCTGTGACTCCGCAGAATCCCTGCAACAATATATAACAAGGCATTCTTGAAAGGGCTGTGTGAAGCCTTATTGGTTACACTTCTTAAACCGGACACAGAACAATATGGGTCTTTTAGGCCACTCTCATTAATCAATACTGATGCCCAAATGCTGGCTAAGGTCCTTCTCTCTAGAATGCAACAACTGTTGCAAACGCTGGTGTTACCAGATAAATCAGGATTCATACCCACTCGCTCCACGATACATAATGGACGCACCATTTTCGACCTATTCCATGAACTAGATCCCACTATGGAGGCACTGGCAGTGCTATTAAACACTGCTAAAGCTTTTGATTATATAGAATAGCTGTTCATGTACACCGCACTGCAGCGAATGGTAATGCCCCAAGCTTATGTTCGGTGGATAAGACTACTGTACACGGATACAAATAAATGGTAGCACAGCGGAACCACTACTTACCCAGAGGGGCATATGACAGGGCTGCCTATTGTCCCCATTATTATTCACTCTGACCCTTGAACCATTATCATGCAAAATACAACAACGACATGCTGACTTGGTGCTGTGGTTTTGGTTAGATCCAACAGCATATCAATATATGTGGGCGATATGGTGCTATATGTCTGAAACCCCACAACTCATTTAGCTCCACTAATCAGAGACTACATCCGATTTGAACACTATGCTGGGCTAAGCATTTAACTCCCCCCACACAATAGTTCTCACTTGACTTCCCTCTGGATTGGTGCGATGACCCCGTTAAGTATCTGTGAATTTGGGTCCATAAGGACCCGGACTTGGTGATCCGGGAAAACTAGCGGAGAGCAGTATCTCAACTGGAGGAACAAGTCCCCATATGGATTAGACTCCCACTGTTGTTAGCAGACAGAATAGTGCTTTTAAAAATGATACATGTACATGTTCATCAATATTCCAATCACGCTACCTCTTCATCTCTTTAACACAATAGGCTCTCATATGATAACCTTAACATGGGCAGGCAAACAACATAGAATCAAATGGGTGGTGCTAATACTATCACATGCACAGGGATGGTTTAGAGCTCCAGATCTATATTTGTATTACCTATGCGCCAAACCACACTTTGCGTATTATTGGTATCACTCCCATTTATATGTACCACACTTAGCAGTAGAATTGAATGACGCACACCCCCTTCCACCCATGGCTATTCTGACACAAAAGAGAACAGGTATCCCGTGCTCAGAGATCAACTCTGTAAAGTACACCACAATGGCTTTGCAGACTCTTAGCGCCTGGGCCCATAAGTCACTGCTTTATGCACTGGCTCTTCCCCTCATGCACCATCCGGACTTATCAGTCACACAAAACACCAGCACCCTGACCCTATTGAAAGAAACTGGCCTCAAAACAATGGGAGATGTGTTCCCAGGTGGGTCATTTATATCACTCCTGGAGTTTTCCTCTGGACAACCACAAACCACTCTCCTTACTTTTACATACTTTCATCTGCAGGGAGCTACGAAAAAGCTATACCCATCCTTCCTGCAGAGCTCACCACTCTTGGATCCCTCCAAGCTATGCTTACCAGATCCACAAGTAAACACCTTATCACTATACCATGCAATGTGACCCTGGAGGAGAAACACACTGACATACAACAGGCCCTTGACAGGTGGAATGCTATATTAGATATGCTTCTCACTGCAGATGAATGGGGTTTCTGCTGCATGCTTACTGGAATGCTCACTCCTAACTGCAATCTCTGCATCAGACACTTCAAATATCGCCAGAAAATGTATTACGCACCAGCCAAATATTCAGATATAGGCTACCATAAGAAGCAAATTGCACCTAATTCAAAGCAGAGCAGATTTTCTTCATTTGTCCTGGTCATGCCCCCCAGTCAACCACTTCTGGACTGAGGTAACGGATGCCCTCACTGTTAAGGTGTCGGAGTTGGTCCCCCATACCCCATATTAATCTGCTACCCTCAAATTGATGTGTTGTGGTATCAGCATTGTTGCTCGCAAAGCGAAAAGTGGCTATGAGTTGGGGGCAGAAAGGTATCCCTAAGTTAAAACACTGGATTCAACACATGGTATATTGGAAAGAACAACTGGAATTTTTAACTGAGGAATCATGCCCAAATGACATTTGGGGCCCGCTCACAGCCTGTTATCCTCCTCTAAGGAGCCATAATTGATGGGATATAAATGATTATGTGAACAAGTTGAGCTGTCATTGTATGTGACATGAACTAACACATTCGTTCCAACTGTCTCTGTGAAAGTAAGTTCTATGACAAAAAGTAAAGCACAGAAAATACTAAAATTCAGAAACTAATTTTGAAAAATATAGAAAATGTTAGTGAACAAAAAGGCATGAAGATCATCAAAATACATTATACACTTTAGAGTAATTTTAATACATTTCAGTATTCACAAACTGCACTTTTTCAGTAAATTCAGAACTAGAGGTGGGCAATAAATTTCACTCCACTAGAGGAGTTTTGACCACTCCGCGTTACGCATGTAAGTCAGAGTTCTGGCCAAATGTCACCAACCACTGACTGGGAGAGTTTTTCTTGCGTTCAGCTCACCAACTTACCATTGGCGAGTGAGAACTGGCGTTTGCTAGTACAATTTTTGTGGGCGCTCGTGACCATTTGTGGTGAGAAAGCTGCCGGTCGAGTAGAAAATCTACTCAAGTGGCAACACAGAAACAGTGCCCTCTGGTGCACCACGTTGTGCCGGTTGTGCAGATGTTGCAGTGCTGAGCTATACCAAAGGGGATGATGGACGGAGCGTTTGAGCTAATCAAACACTCACCCCCAGTCAACTGATCTGGGTTTAATCCATCATCATTCTTTAGCTCACTCCACCACCCCAGTTCAGACATGGCCATATGCAAATCAGTCTGACCCTGTGCCTCATGGGAACAGTCCAGCCCGAACTGCCAAGCCATGTCTTCCCTGGACCGGAAACAAGCATCCTGGGACCGGTTTCTGGCTATTCAGCTGTCATCAGCCAGGCTAGCTTGAATCCAGTGGCAAAGTGAGCAAGGGACCCACGTCTGGGCATACCCTGCCAACTTAGGGCGAACAAAGCTATACCAAAGGGGATGATGGACGGAGCGTTTGAGCTAATCAAACACTCACCCCCAGTCAACTGATCTGGGTTTAATCCATCATCATTCTTTAGCTCACTCCACCACCCCAGTTCAGACATGGCCATATGCAAATCAGTCTGACCCTGTGCCTCATGGGAACAAGATCCCGGCGCTAAAAATCAGTGCAAGCATTTTGTGGAACTCCACAGAATCTCACAGATATTTTTCATGTAACTGCGGAATTCCGTGGAGTGAAACGCCCACCCCTATTCAACACTACAAATTGTCAACCACTGGTACTGCAACACACTCCAAACAAATAATGGGAGTAGGGACTTAAAATAAAGCCTCATAGAAAATAAGGTTAAATTAAATTTAAAATAATTACACTAAATGTTAAAAAAATAATAGTATGTATTCATTCATTTAAAAACTGCCCAAAACAGATTACATCCTCACGTTAGCAACAGGCTTAGAGAGAATAGCGGAAATAGCACACCTGCCCAGGGGCATATCAGATCACTCCCCGGTTCTCCTTAGATATGCATCGCACACCCAGGGGCGTCGACGTATCTTCCCGATATACCCTGGATTCCTGCAGAACCCCAAGATATGGAAGGGGCTGCTCAGGACCACAAAACAGTACTTCGATGAGAACACGAGCTCCGTGACGTCCCCCTCAGTGTTATGGGAGGCTTACAAGACAGTATTACGGGGACAAGCTATCTCGCAGATCACAGGCCACAAACTGGAACAATGGCGCCTCATAGAGGCGTTGGAGAGGGAGGTGGAACTAGCAGAGGTAGCACATGCATCGGGAGCCACTGACGCCACGACACATAAACTATAACTGGTCAGGGAGGAATACAGAAACTACCTTTGGGAGGAGGAGAAGGTCAGACATCATAAAACACTTCACACCATCTATGAAGTCAGAGACAAAGCGGGCAAACTCCTCGCCTGGTTAGACAAGCGAGAGACTGAGTCTAGATGGGTGGCATGTTTGAGACTGGAAAGTGGAACCACCACGACGGATCCACAGGAAATAGTAGACGCACTAGCCCGCCACTATGAGACAGTCTACACACCGGAAGCCACAACCACAATTGACGAAAACCTCGCCTTTCTCAAAGATATCCAACTCCCGACCCTCACCTCTGACGAACAACAGGCCCTAGAGGTAGACTTGACAACAGAGGAACTGACTCAGGCAATAGGCGCGGTTAACTCTGGGAAAGCACTGGGTCCAAACGGAATACCAATAGAAATATATAAAAAAGCAGCGAGACATCTAACACCACACCTGTTGAGAATGTACACAGACAGTCTAAAAAAGGGGGAACTTCCAAGAGACCAACGATTGGCTACAATAGTGGCAATACACAAACCAGGAAAACCACTTAAGGACTGCACATCCTACCGACCTATCTCATTGTTAAATGCAGAGGCCAAAATACTGGCCAAAGCGCTAGCCACTAGACTTCTAACCCATCTCGCAAAACTGGTACACCTGGATCAGTCGGGGTTTATGCCGGGTAGGAATACAGCCCTCAATTTGCGGCGGCTGCATGGCGTCATGGCCCGCGCACCACACATAGTGGAGGACGCGGTCATTCTTTCCCTGGATGCGCGCATGGCATTCAATATGGTTGAATGGCCTTTCTTGTTTGCTGTTCTCCGGCGCCTGGGCTTTGGTCCCCGATTCCGTGCTTGGGTTCAACTGCTCTATGCGAAGCCCTTGGCGCATGTAGTGGTAAATGGCCGCATATCGGCGGATTTTCCCGTGGGCAGAGGGACGAGACAGGGCTGTCCTTTATCGCCGTTGCTGTTTGCACTGGTACTTGAGCCGCTGGCGGCATGGATAAGGCAATCGCCGGTTATTAGGGGAAGGATGGGAGGACAGTGTCTCTTTATACGCAGACGACATATTACTATACTTGGCCTCCCCCGCACGATCCATCAATTGCCTATTGGACATTTGCGCCGCGTATAGTAGGGTATCAGGATATACCATTAATTGGGGAAAATCTTTGCTTTACATACTCAGCAGACCCCTTCCGATAATACCCAGACACTGCAAGATACAGATCGCGGAGAGCGGGTTTAAATACTTAGGACTACATATAACACCGCAACCCGAGCAATTCAGGGAAAAAAACCTCATGGAGCCCCTGAGGATGTTCAGGCGTGATGTGAAGCATTGGCGCTCCTTGCCGCTCACGTTGCTAGGAAGAGCAGCCCTCTTTAAAATGAAGGCACTCCCCAGGTTTCTATATGCCCTACAAAATACGCCCTTCACGGTTCCTCCTAGCTATTTTCAGGCAATTGAATCCGAGGTCAGCAACCTTCTCTGGGACGAAAAGCCCGCCCGTATAGCCAGACACAAACTAGTAAAGGGCTGGTATGATGGCGGAATAGCCCTTCCAGATATAAAACTATATTACTGGGCTGCACAAATAGTCGTAATAAATCAGTGGCACCATGTCTCGCGAGAGGAACCGGCCCTCCGCATGGACAGATATAGCCTCGGAAAGGGGGGGGGTCATGGGAACACTCTATAATAAACGAGGTGGACCCAATTTCATAGGTCCTGTGGCAAACACCGTGCAAGTATGGTGGGCAGCACAGAGAGAGCTGGGCTGGGAGGGGGTACTGACACAGGCCACTCCGCTATGGGAAGCCAGAAGCTTGGGCAAATTAAGTAACACTAAGGGCTTTAAACAATGGGACCTAATTGGTATATCCAGGATAGGAGACTTATGGAAAGGAGGCAGAGTGATCCCATTTGCCCAGCTCCGTGAAACATATGGGATGGCACCGACAGAAACGTTCCGCTATATACAAGTTAGTCATGCACTGACAACACTTATCCCACCCGACACCGAGCTTCCGGAGGCCTCACCACTAGAGGACAGACTCCTGACGGACCACATGACGAAAAAAGCAATCTCGCAGACATATCGCAAAATTATAAATAATCACCCTGACCCCACAAAAACTCTAAGGGATAGATGGCAGGCGGACATTGGGGAATTAGACGAAGCAGACTGGCAGGAGGCACTGTCCTCCCCGCGGGAGGTGGCAACACCCTCTAGACTAAAATTAGTACAACTTAAAATTCTACACCGAGTTTACTGTACACAAACCACGATGCACAAGATAGGGCATGCAGACACTCCTCTCTGTCTACGGCAATGCGGGGGTCTGGGCACTTTTTATCAAATACTGTGGGGTTGTCCGGAGATTCAATCCTACTGGGAGGCAGTCATGGGCACCATCTCGAGGGTGGGCGGAGTCACTATTAAGCCGGATCCCAAGCGATGCCTTTTAAATATCTGGGAGCCTACAGACCTCAACCTAATGGGTCAAAACTGGGCGACGCTGGGCATGGCAATAGCAAAGCGAAATATAGCCCAGCAGTGGGGATCGAGACTAACGCCGGCATACCGGCGGTGGTGTGGTGACATGGACAATGCAATGATGGCAGAGAAAGCGGTATATACGCATAGAGGATGCCCCAAAAAATGGATGAAGATCTGGGGAAAGTGGAATGCCTTTAGAGGTGACATCTGTGAGCCGCCAAGACTTGAGCCGATCTTTGACGATAGCGAATGATGGTGTGTATAGATTCGGGGTGTACTGGCTCTCATGTAAACGTGTATCATACGACACGGGGAGGGAGGAGGGGGGACGAGGCTGAAGAACACCATGAAGTATCAAAATGGTTCAAGAGAAACTGCTGCATTGAAGTCCGCTATCCATGTTTCGGCAAATGTACTACCACTGTACCAAGTTAAGAAAATGTCAATAAAATGTGTTTTAAAAATAAAAAAATAAAAAAAAAAAAAATGCCCAAAACATAGACAGTTCAAACCCTAAGGATGTAGGGTCAGGACTGGGAAGATAATTAGCACTCTGGGAGAAATAATGAAGCATATGGTAAATATCCATTAAAAACTATCGACTTGATTTAGAGTTTGGTGAACTGGTTACTCCATCACGCATGTGCCGAATATCATATCTGCCTTATTACAAGTGTATTATATCCTTATTGCATTTGTAAAAAGGCGGCTGGGAAATCTATTTGTGATGGAGTAATCTGTCAGCAAAACATAAAATCAGATCCTAAATGTCTTGCGAGACGTTATGGATCACCAGAATCCTTACCTCTGCCAGACCTGCTCAGAAATTAGAAGGTAGGTGTAAGCAATAAGCAGGTACAATAAGTTATATTTAGTGTCAAAGCTACATTTTTTGTGAAAAAGTGCATGACAAACTCTGGCAAGTAAGTGAAAACACAACCAGGAGAAATGAATAATCAATACAGATGTACCTTTGAATGCAGCCCTTGAACGTGCCCTATTCATGCTCGGGGCAAGCTAAAGGGTATAGGGGGCTACATTTTATTTCTGATGTGATGTTGAGTCTAGTTTACGTAATCTATGGGTGAATATCTGCAACTCTGCATACATACTCAGGTATAATTGTGCTGTATAGTGAGATATAAAGATTCATTAAAAGAACTACAGAAATGTATTTGTTTATTCCATTCGTGAAGCAGCAGGATTCTAATGCCACTAATATTTAAGGGGTCCAGATCTGTAATACAATTGGTCACATCTCAGTCACTAGTGCATTCTATATATTGAGCTGCATAAACAGCCTCCTGTGTTTTATTCCAGTTCTCTAGTCTCGAAACATGCATTATGTGTGCAAGGTCAGCGTAAATAAGTGGCAGTATTGACATTCATCTTGCTTTTCAATGCACAATGTACAAGACGCTATGGATGGATGGTAAATATTTATATACTTTACAATGAACTATTTCTAATGTTGGAAAATCTTTTGAGTTTTATTAGTGATTCCTAGTGTGTCACAAATAGACCTACCTCATGAATATTAAAGAGGTAGGTCTCAATTTGCGACCCATTAGGAATCAAAGCCATCACAGGGATGGTGGCCTGCTGAGGCCAGCAGACCACCATGTCTGTGATTGCTTTTAAATAAAGCAATCTTTTTTTTAAACGCAGCCCGTTTCCATTAAATGAAAACATGATGCATTTATTAAGAAAAAAATGAAACTTTGAAGTTTTATTTTTTAAGAGTAAGCAGTGGTCCCTTGGACCACTGCCTGCCCTTAAAAAATATTTTTACAACTATTCTCAAAGACGCAAGGGGACCCCCTTTACATTTGGAAATGGGTTACCACCAACTTTCAATTGGCAGTGCATTGCGAATAATTTGCGACTGCATGTACATACCATTCCAATTCAGTAATAGGAAGGAATGCCCTCAACACACCCCTTACTAATACCGAATTGCAAAACCGAAACTGCAATTTGGAAAGAAGTTACCAAATTGCAATTTGGGCTATGCACATTCCCAAAAACATTTTTGCAGTCGCAACCGACCCGATTCATGCGAATCGGGTAATTTGCGACCCCAAAATGCTTCATGCATGTGTCCCTAAGTCACTACTTGTTAATGATTAAATGAGCTCTGAAAAGAAGACTAGTTACAAATTGTGTCAGCAGGTTGAAATTTGTAAACTAAAATGGTACAAAAGTGACATCATCGAGAAAGATTGTTGCACAAATGTATCTCTCACTCACATGTGGTTAGCGTGTGACTGAGTTGCCCCACTCCTACATGGAAAAATAGCAGCTGCATCAATATGCATGCTACTCAAGGCCCAAGCACAATGGAAAGATGTCAAACATCATCAGTTAATATTAATAAAATGTCCTAAACAAGAGGAACCAGGAGCTATATTTAAGCAGGTCCTGCACACATGCTCCAATGCAATATTGAGAAACAAAGGGGGTATGCAGTTCCTAAGGGTAGGAGGGGAAAGAAGGTCTTTTCTAAAAAGTGCTGTCACACACCCCGAAGGATGTCATGATTCATTATTGGGCCTGCTCCTCTTCGGGCCGGCGCTGCAATGCCCGACGGGCACCCGCGAAGGGGCTCTTTGGCGGAGGTCTTTTTGTAGATGAAGACTAGAGTTAAAATTGTTTAAAGTTTTTAGTGAAATCTAGCACCTCAACGATCAAAGCACTAATTGCCGTTATCTGGTCGGTGACCGAGGCAAACTCAAAAGTTAAAGCAGACACCGATGGAGTGTGGGTCAGATACACAAGGTGGATTAGGCCCAGTCTCAGCTGGATGAAGTCTCAGTGAAACCGTCGATGATGGTAGGGAAAAGCTCTAGATGAGAAAAGCTTGATTTCCAGGCTCAAGAGGTCATCGATAGGGAGCCTGTCACTGTTGAGCCCCAAGAAGATTTTTACCTTTGTAGTTCGACAACTTTTTGGAAGTCGAATCCTCCAGCAGGATGAAGCTGCAAGCTGTTGCTGAAGAGGGCATCACAAGGCTGGATACTGAAGCTCAGGGGTCCCGTTGTACAGGATTGGCTGCTGCAAAGAAAAATGTAGCAAGAGCTACCACAAAGCACCTTGGGCAGATCAGCTGGCACATACGTCCCGGTCGTCGGTTGGTTCTTCTGGCACTTTTTGGAGAAAGTCCAACCTTTTAGCTTTAGGTGGGAGCAACTCCTCTAGCAACACTTCCCAAGGATCTAAGACCTATAGGCGCAATTTGGGAGGTTAAGACTCACATCAGCACAGGACAGGTGCAGTGTTCAAGGCCTCCTGATTTTTTTTATGTCCCTGTAGCTCATACTGATGCAGGACAACTAGCCTTTGGGGTCACTCTGCTAGTCCTGGGTTCAAGGAGATGTCCTCCTCACATTCAAGCAGCAATGGAGGTTTGAAGCAGCAGGGCAGTCCTCTGGGGAGCAAGACAGTCCTCAAGCAGCATGGCAACCCTCTCACAGGAGCAGGGTAGTCCTCTGGGGTACAAGGCAGCCCTTGTGAAGCCTTCAACAGGTCCAGGATTGTACTGCAGAGTGGCTCAGGAGGTCCAATATTTATACCTGGTGTCCTCCTTTGAAGTGGGGGAATCTTCTAGGCTACCCCCACATCTGCTTTTGGAAAGTTATTTCCATTCCCTCCCAAGGCTTCAAGTAGTCTGGGGTGACCTAAGACTAGTGTCAGGTTCCTTTATGTGTGCTGGAGGTAGTCCGTTATAGTATAAGTTGGGCAGGAAACTATTTCACCCATAGCCATACTGGCAGGGTGGCCCACCCTGCCAATTCCTAGTCTCTCTTTCTCACAATGTCTGGGAGGAATACACACAGCCCAACAGCTAAGGTATTCACAGTCATGTGACACAGGCAGCAGGCGCCACATGGTTAAGGCAAGAAAATGCAACTTTCTAAAAGTGGCATTTTCAGAATTGTGACTTATAACACGCATTTACTATTAAAGAGGATTTAAAATTACAATTCATGGAGTCCAGACCTGACATCCCTATCTGCACCCTATCAAAAGTTAGTATTTTTAAATATAATCAAGTAACCCATTGTCAAGTAACCCACTGTTACCCAATGGAAGAGATAGGCCTTAAGGTAGTGAACAACACATTTAGTTTTCCACTACTTTAAACTTTAAACCAAATGTTGTATATTTTAAATACAATGCACCCTGCCATATTGGAGCCTACCTCAGAGATGACTAATGTGTATTAAAACAGAAGGTTAAGACCTTGCAAAAGGTTTATTTCACTAGGTCAAATCAGCAGTTTAGAACTGCACTACTAGCTGCAATGGCAGGTCTGAAATACATTTGAAAGGGCTACTTTAGTGGGTGGCACAATCAGTACCACAAGCCCACTAGTAGCATCTAATTTACAGGCCCTGGGTACGTGTAGTGCCATAGGAACGTATAAGTAAATTAAAAGTGCCAATCAGGTGTAAGCCAATTTTACAATGTTTAGGGAGCAGAGTTTGGGGTAAGACCAAACCAAATATGTCAGGTCTGACATGTCGCCCCCAGCTGAAAGTAGGGAGAGCTACCCACCCTCATGGTAGTTCTCATCACTAAGGTGGAAGAACTTGGAAAGACCATCAGCACTGGTGTGGTCTGACCCAGGTCTATGGCCCACCGTAAAGTTGATTCCCTGTAGGGAGATCGACCACCTCAACAATTTTTGATTCTCACCCCTCATTGTAATTAGCCACCTGAGGGGTCTGTCTCAAACCAAAAGTGGGTCCCAAAGAAGTATGGTCTAAGCTTCCTCAGTGCCCAGACCACAGAAAAGGCTTCTCTCTCAATAGCACTCCACCTCTATACCCTGGGAAGTAACCTCCTAGAGATGAAAGCTACAGGTTGGTCTAGGCCCGCATCATTAAGCTGTGAAAGGACCTAGGCATCTGTTTGTACTAAGAATGCCTTGGGAAAGTCAGGGGCCTTGAGCACAGGGGCCTGTTTTAGGAAGTCAAAGCTTGTTGGCAAGCCTCTGTCCAGGCAAGCTTCTTGGTCTGCTTTTTAGAGGTCAGGTCAGTCAAAGGGGCAACAGTGCTGCCATATCCTTTGATAGACCTCCTGTAATATTCAGTGAGGCCTAGTAAGGCCCTCACCACAGTCTGAGTCTTGGGAGGTTCTCAATCCAGGATAGCGTTGATCTTGGCTTGGAAAGGCTGCACCTTGCCACAACCACTTGGTGTCCCAAGTAGACTACAGATCCCTGCCCTATCTGGCACTTGTTGGCCTTGATAGTCAGACCTGCCTGCTGCAGAGCCTATAGCACCTCCTGGAGTTACAGGTTACAGCAGGTTTGGATACCTGCAACACTGGGCTTGACTAAGGGCTATTGGAGTGCTCAATCACCCCTACCTCTAGCATCTTGGGCACTTCCTCCTTGATGCTTGATCTCACCTTGGAAGATAGCCTGTAAATAATAATGTTCACAGGCATGCTGCCCCTAGTGTCAATGTTATGGGTACACATATGAGTGAGCCCAGGGGTTAGTGAGAGTAGAGAGACAAACTGCCACAGCAAATGGTGACAGTCCCTGTGACAGTCCCTCTGCTGATAATGGTTTAGGGTAGGGTAGATGTTGACATCTTCCACTGATCTATCCTGTGCCATAGAAGATAGGATGTTGGGGAGAGGTTCACTCTCCCTCTCCACCCCATCATCTGTCACCAGGAGCATAGTAACTTTGTACCTCTCATAGTGGACTTTGAGGTGATTGACATGCAAGTCCCTTAAGAGGTTCCTAGGGGTCTTAAGGTCCACCAGGTCATCTCCCATTCTCCCCTTCACCTCATAAGGCCCTGACAATTGGTCTTGCAGGGCACTGGATTTCATTGGCTCCATAATCAAAATGTTTTGGCTTGGCTGAAACTCAACCATAGTAGCCTTCTGGTTATGCCACAGCTTCATCGCCTCCTGGTTGGATTCCAGGTTATCAGTGGACTTCTCCAGAAGCACTTCATCTGAGTCCTGAGAGCAAACATCTAGCTGGCTACACCCTGTGGGGACGTCCTGGACGCTTGATCCCACCCCTCCTTCACATATTAAGAGGTCCCTTAACATGGTGGCCATATAGGAGTTCAAATGGAATGAACTGAACTCCTTTCTGTGTTACTTCCCTGTAGGCAAAAAGAAGGCATGTTAAGAGAATGTCCCACTTCCACCTCAAGGGCCCAGAGAGGCCCAAAATGATGCCTTTAAGGGTCTTTTTGAACCTCTCAACAAGCCCATTGGTCTGGGGGTGATAGTATGTTGAGAACTTGTACGTTACTCCACACTCATCCAACATTGACTTCATGTAGGCAGATATGAAGTTTGTACCCCTGCCAGACACCACTGATTTGGAGAACCCCACCCGGGTAAAAATCTGCATCAGGGCCCTGGCCACTGCAGTCATGGTCCTCAGAGGTATGGGCTCTGGGTACCTAGTTACATGGTCCGCGAAGACCAGGATAAACCTGTTGCCTAGGGCAGTCTTAGGGTGCAGAAGCCCTATGATGTTGATGCCAACAAGAGGAAGGGGATACCAGGGGAGCTTTTCTCTTTCACCCCTGACTTCACACTGGCCAGAAAGGTAGGATAAGACCTGCAGTATGTATCTGAGGTCACTTTCATAGGGGGGCAGTGAAATTGAGTGACAAGCTTGGTAAAGGTCTTGTCTTGAAGTGAAGTGATTCGAGAATATATTTCATGGTTTCCCATAACAGATTCATTTTACACATGTTCACATTTTTCCCCTTCCACTTCCGTCGACTAGTACAGTGACTGAATAAGCCACAGATGACAAATCAATGCTCAGTGTAGTGACTCCTCTATTCTATATCAAAAGCTCAACCCTACCTACCTAATCCCTCTACCCTACCATGCAGTAGATGAAGTCAAGCTTCCTTTTCTTGCTTACTGCCCAGAGGATGAATTTGTTGGAAATTTTATGTGGTGGTGGGCGAGGCCAGTGAGTAAAGTGGGAGTAAGTGCATGATTTGATGTCAAGTTTGGTGTATGGGATACACTGTGAGGAACATGCCAAACACAATCTATATAGCCTGTTCCTTTCACTGTAGTGTAGTGCATCATTCATTTTCCCAAATGTCTACTTATGGCAGACAGGATAATATCCACATTTTATACATGAGGTGTGTGACGTAGTGTCTTATTTATTATTCATCTGCCTCTTTGGAGTCAGGGTAGAAGGAGAAATGCGTTTGGGGAAGAGCAGGGTAAATAGATAATTGTCAACTACAGCTCTGCCAGCTGCAGACAGTAGCAAAATACCTGATGTGCTGGCTAGCAATGAGCATGGCTCCATTATGTTAGCACAACACACAACTTGTACTCCATAGTGCATAGTGCCACACTCATTAATGGGAGGTAATTTATTTTACCACTCAACATGTCTGTTTGATACTTACTTAAAAAGCCTTTAGAAGAAAAAATAATCAAATCACTGTTTTTTTAATCTGGAGTTATTCTGCCTTAATACTTTTCTGACACACAGTCAGTGCTTTTTTGCAAGGCATGTGCAGGTAAAACAACATTGGCCTTGTGACTCTCCTAATCATAATTACATCACACTCCAATGGCCCTAGGGGACCTGTAATTTGCTGCTACTGTGCCACCCACTAATTTAAAACAATTGTTTACACAGAGTATTTTATTTACATGTTGTCTTTTTTCTTTTTCTTAGTATAGCTACTCCTGCTCGTCCAGGACCCAACAGGTAGGAGATAGCAGCCCGTCTGCGGCGGCAGAGGCTGGAGCATATCCAGTAAGAATACCGGCAGCTGGTGGTCCTGGAAGAGGAGGAGTTGGAAAAAATGCCTCTCAGTTGGGCCCCAGTGCAGCTGGTCCCCCTCAGCCTCCAGCCTCCCAGTCCCATCGCCCTCGCTGCCTTCAGCTCTCCAGCTAACATCAACTGCTGCCACCCCCTTCCACACTAACAACAGCAGACCATTGCTGTGGTGCATCCTGCAGTGGCTGGACACCATAAAGAGCTGGCTCACCATAATGGAGCAGAGCTTGGACCAGCTTTGGACCCAAGTACAGAATGCCATTTTCTAGCCTTTTTTAAATTTTTGGTTTGGATAGGAGGGACTTGTTTTATAGCTAGGTGGAGAGGGTCAGAAGGAGTTGGGACCAGGTTTTTTTGGGACATTTCAGATTTTGGGACATTAGGGCTTCGGTCAGTTTGTTTGGGTGGGGAGGGTGGGTTTCTTTGTAAAAAAATAAAGGGAAACTATATTTTGTCAAACTTTATGCCTGAAGTAGTTTGTTTTACTTTTAATTTGCACTGCTGCCTTCAATTTTTAAGCAGCCTGTTTATGTGCTTGTAAGAGAGAATGTACCACTTAGTTATAGAGTTACACCTCTCAAGCTATCTTGACCATTAGGGGAATGCTGCCATTACCTATATAGTCTACAACAACCTGGATAAACAATTACTTTTAGTAGAAGTTAGTTCGTTACTTACTTACTAACTAACTTAACTAGTTCACTTCATAGTTGTCTTACCTGAATGTAGATGAAGCAATTATAGAGAAGGCATCACAACTTCACATGCGAGGTCCCACTTCCATCCAGGTGAATTCCAACTGTAGGATTAATCAGAAGAATTATCCATCGTAGGCAACTAAATGGAAATAAAAACATTGAGTTAGTGGGTTATATATCAGCCCTTTATAAGGAATTGGCACATGACTACTACATGAAGACGCAACAAGAATTACTGATAGTGATAAAATAACAAAAAATAGCAATAGTAGTAATTCGGCTAATGGGAAGCTATTAGTAACTTACAAAATCCTCAAGTCAAAAAAAATGGACACTTTCTTTTTCTTGTATTTACTTTATTTCAGCCATAAACCATAAATGCAATATCCATGATAATACAGTACGAATAAATTACTTCAATCCTGGCTAAGAGCAATACATAAAAGAAGCATAAAAAAGCATAGCAATAATAAAACCATTGGTCTAATCTATAAAATCATACAGCATCATTCTGGAGATACAATTAAATAGCCTCTGCTTTAGTGTGGGGTTAGAAGATGTTAAAACTTTATACCGAATGGGCCAGATGCTCTCTAAAAATGTAGCAATTGGAAAGTCTGGAGTGGGCAAGCTTATTTTAGGTGTTTATGGTTACGCAACACAAGGCCTGAATGATGATGCTGACGACTGATGTTCTTCATTCTATATCTAAAATATGGATCACTTTTTATGAGCGGGTGGGTAAATGGGGCCAATGTGGGTTATTGCTTAGAAGATCCTGCAGTGAGATGGTGTTGCTTTCACCACCTCCTCCCCACCAAGTATGTGATCCATTGATGATGTAAAGTAAGCTACACCTCAATAAATCACACAGCCCGGGGGAAGAGGGTTAGGGGTTTAATGAAGGGATGGGAAAGGAGATTTGGGGAAAGGTTTGACAAAGACAAACACTACACAGGACAACATTAATCTGGGCAATGAGCAGCACATCATTCGTCATCAATCTGTTGTGGAAGGAAACAAAAGAATGTGTATGACAGAGTACAGTTAACTGCATTGCAAACAGTCCTTATGCCCCCAAGACATAATTTATCAGATATCTAAATGTTCTGTCTTCTAGGTTGGGAGTGAATACACCCACCCAGTTCTACAAATATGATTGTTAAATAAAAAATGATACTGCATTGAAAAATTAGGAGTTGCATTTGCATCCTCAGGAATGTCCATCAATCGAAGGTGCCTGTCTGGACTGGTCCGGGAGGTATGCAGGAGTGTTGAGCTCATCTTTCACCTTTCATTCGTGCAGGAGACTAGAAGGCCTGTGGATTGTAAAACAGAAACTGTATTTTAAAGTCACAGAGAAGGACAGGAAGGTAAGCTTCATGAGGTGTGTATTAAGAAGACTCAGAGGCTGAGCAAAAAAACAAGAGTAGGACTCATAGTTTTACTTTTGCCACAAGTGCATCACACAAACACATACACACACACACACCCATACACGTGTTACCATCCTTGTGGGGACTATGTGTGGATACCTGCCTTGTGGGGACTAACCTTTCCCAATGTGTTTAAGATATACTAATTGCAGAAAAATGTTAAGAAAAAAATCATTATACAGGATCCTGCTTCAAATATGCAAATATAGCTTAATTTAATCACGCGCACAGAACCATCATTGTGGGGACTTGAACACGTGTTACTATCCTTGTGAGGACTTGCTCCAAAATTGTTTATTGTGATTGAATACATTCATGAACAAATGGTCAAATGTTTTATTTCAATACAGGCCATAAATTATATGATAGATTATTCATATGTGAATAGCTGCTTGTGTCATCGGGCCCACTTAAGGTGGCTTTTAAGAAGTATGAATTTGTCACTAGAAAAATGTAGCAGAGCAAGTCCACGTAATTAGAATTACATATATTTAACAGAGAAACAAAGAGTTAATGGTATGAAAAAAGAAAATAATACCTAGACAAACCAATTGGCAAGCTACAAATCATTCAGTGTGGTCAGGTGGGATAGCCAGGGTCAGATTACCAAGATCCATTTTTGTAAACTTCCCACCTAGACGTCATCTTTGCATGACTAGAGATGGTATGTAAGTATAATAATGTTCAAGAACTGATATGGACAGTGTGTGATTAGAGTGATTCCCAGGTCCCCACAGAGATAGTGTGTGATTATAGTCATGTTCAAGTCCCCTCAGAGATAGCATGTGATGATAATCATGTTGAAATACCAGCAGAGATAATGGAGGTTTTCAATCATGCTGAGGTCCCCACCGAGATAGTATGTGATTATACTGATGCCCAGGTCCCCATTGAGATAGTGTGTGATTATACTGATGTCCAGGTCACCTCAGAGATAGTGTGTGGTTATAACCATGTTGAAATCCCTACAAAGGTAATGTTTGATCCCAGTAATGGCCATGTCCCCACAGAGATCGTGTATGATTATACTGATGCTCCGGTCCCCACAGAGTTGGTGTGTGATTATACTGATGCCCAGGTCCCCACAGAGATGGTGTGTGATTATACTGATGCCCAGGTCCCCACATAGATAGTGTGTGATTATACTGTTGGCCAGATCCCCACAGAGATGGTGTATGATTATACTGATGCCCAGGTACCCAGGGAGCTGGTGTGTGATTATGCTGATGCCCAGGTCCCCACAGAGATAGTGTGTGATTATAGTAATACCAATGGCACTACAGAGATTATATGTGATTATAGTGATGCCCAGATCCCGACAGAGATAGTGTGTGATTATAGTCATGTTCAAGTCCCTTCAGTGATAGTGTGCAATGATAATCATGTTGAAATCCCATCAGAGATAGTGGGTGTTTCCAATCATGACCAGGTTCCCACAGAGGTAGTTTGTGATTATACTGATGCCCAGGCCCCCAGGGAGCTGGTGTGTGATTATAACCATGTTGAAATCCTCACAGAGGTAATGTTTGATCCCCGTAATGGCCAGGTCCTCACAGAGCTAGTGTGTGATTATGATTCTCCGGTCCCCACAGAGATGGTGTGTGATTATACTGATGCCCAGGTCCCCACAGAGATGGTGTGTGATTATACTGATGCCCAGGTCCCTACAGAGATGGTGTGTGATTATAATGATGCCCAGGTCCCCACATAGATAGTATGTGATTATACTGTTGGCCCGGTTCCCACAGAGATGGTGTGTGATTATATTGATGCCCAGGTCCCCACATAGATATTGTGTGATTATGCTGATGCCCAGGTCCCCACAGACATAATGTATTATTATAGTAATGTTCTAGTCCCCTCAGAGATAGTGTGTGATGATAACCATGTTGAAATCCATACAAAGATCATGTTTGATCCCAGTAATGTCCAGGTCCCCACAGAGACAGAGTGTAATCATAGTGATTCTAAGGTCCCCCACAGAGATAAAGTGTGATTATAGTAATGCCAGGTCCCCACAGAGATAGTGCATTATTAGAGTTGTTCTCAAATCCCCTAAGAGATAGTGTGTGATGATAATCATGTTGAAATCCTTGCAGAGATAGTGTGTATTTATAGTAATACCAATGGCACTACAGAGATTATATGTGATTATAGAGATGCCCAGATCCCGACAGAGATAGTCTGTGATTATAGTCATGTTCAAATCCCTTCAGTGATAGTGTGCGATGATAATCATGTTGAAATCCCATCAGAGATAGTGGTTGTTTCCAATCGTGACCAGGTTTCCACAGAGGTAGTGTGTGATTATACTGATGCCCAGGTCCCCACAGAGATAGTGTGTGATTATGCTGATTCCCAGGTCCCCACAGACATGATGTGTGATTATAGTAACGTTTAAGTCCCCTCAGAGATTGTGTTTGATGATAACCATGTTGAAATCCCTACAGCGATAATGCTTGATTCCAGTAATGGCCAGGTCCCCACAGAGATAGAGTGTAATCATAGTGATTCCAAGGTCCCCCACAGAGATAAAGTGTGATTACACTGACGACCATGTCCCCACTGAGATATTGTGTGATTATACTGATGCCTAGGTCCCCACAGAGATACTGTGTGATTATAGTAATGTTCAAGTCCCCACAGAGATAGTGTGTGATTATAGTGGTGCTCAGATCCCCACTGAGACACTGTGTGATTACCAAGTCCCCACAGACATAGTGTGCATGATCACAATTTTGTTAGCTCTAGTCTGTAGGTAGAGGTTGGGTTCAACTCATTTAGAAGGACTGGCTGTATCCCTGTTGGTGGCAAATTAAGGCTCAAATAAAGGTTCTGATGGGATTGATGGTGTATAAGGCCACTAAGTATTCAAAAATTGGTTTATGGTGTTGCGATTATCGAGAAGGTAGATTCTGACTTATAGGCTAGCTCTACTCTGTCCATATGCTTACTCTAAATATTTTAGAATAAAATGTTGTGGCCTTCCGGGAGGGGGTGCTTAATGGTGTTACCTAAATTGTCACCAAACAATGACTCTGTGTCAAGAGGTCATGTCTGTTGTTGGAGGGCCTTCAAGTTGATCAGGTGTTGACTAGGCCAGGTTTGGCCCTCATCTCTCAAATGCCAGGAATATCTTGATTCCATCCTCTGATTTTATAAGCCAAGACAACAACCTATCCAGTCTCTTGCTAGTCCCATATCACAAGGCTACTTTTTATTGCCCAATATTTACTTTTCTCTAAACAGCCAATTTGAAATTATTCAGCTATTATTCAATAACCTCTAGTTTTTGTGTACTACGGAAGAATGGTATCTTTTCTCTAGAGTCAATTAATGTGCCCTTGGATTAGAAAGAGGTATTCATAAGTTCGTAAAAACACCAGCTTTGTGGGCAATATCCAATTCTCTAAATGCCAAATCTAAACATCCATGTGTCTTCAAATAAGCCTAGATTATGATAAAGGCATTCAGCAGCTTCTTTCTTAAGCATGTCTTTAAAGGAAGTGTCTCTCTATTTTAAATCTTCAAAATTGCTTACAACTGCGTTATGGGGAACTGCAATTATGGAGGAATGTTCAAACACCATTGTGTTGTGTTATGTTATGTTACATTGTACTTGATTTCTAAAGTGTACAAATAACCTTGGGTCTCTTGGTGCTGGTTGCTAAGGATACCACATAGTGGAGCATCTTATTCAGTAAATTGCCTTAAGATTGTTCAAAAGGTGGTATGAGAGGTTTTGGTTTTAGTAGCAAGGCTTTCACGAGTCAGGGAGCGAGAACTGAGAAGTCTTGCCAATTATATGAAGATTTCTTACATAGATGTACTCTTAGGAGATAAAGGTGGGATGACCAGAGGGTGCTGCTTGGAGAATACCTGAATTTTGATGGAAAGAGACAAAGAAGATGTTTCAAAAAGGAATGTATACATTGTACACTGGACTTTAAAGCAAATTCTGGCATTCATAGTAAGCCAATGTAAATATGCCAGTACTGGTTTAGTTTTGTTGAACTGGGGGCCAGAAGTAATAAGCCAGTGGCTTTGTTTACTACAGATTGAAGTTATTGCTGCAAATTGTTATTTTTTCCTTCATACGATGCATTACAATAATCTAATCTATGTCTGCACAGTACAGAAATGGCTGCTCTTCTCCTTTCAAGTGTAAGGAGCAGAAGAATAGATTTAAGGTTGTGCATATGAAAGGTAGAAGAAGAGATAACTGAGGAGACTTGAGAATCCATCTTTACCTTAGAATCAACTTTGACTTTGAGGTTTTTCACATTGTCACCTGGAGCAGCAGAGGGTCTGCAGGAGGTGGGCCAACAGTTAGATTACCATATGCAAGAGTTTCCCTTAGTAACTAGATTTCCTGTTTTATGCAGGTTGATCTTAAGCCAATTTCTTTCCATCCACTCATTTAATTGAAGAGCTACTCCATCATGGCCATGGACTTTGAGGGAGTGCCACATTTAGATGAAAATTCAATTGAGTGTCATCTGTATCAATGAAGAAATAAATCCAAAACATCTGAACATTGAACAACTCTGGTGCTCAAAGGTTGTTGGGGTGACCTATATTGGAAAACAGCAATTTTCTGGGTCCTGTCTTCCAGGAAGGATGACAACCTTTCAAATACTTTGCCAGATAGCCAACGGAGGGTAAGACAGGAGATCAACAATGTTATGTCTATAGTATCAAATCCCACTGAGAGATGGAGAAAAATAAGGGCACAGTGACTTTCAGTATATGCTGCTATTTTCAGGTCATCTATGGTAAAAAAAAAAACATGGGTAGTCCATTGATATTTGGGAGGAAAACAGTTTTGCCACCATCAATGACATGATTGCGTTCTGGATATGGGGACACTTGAGTGGCCACAAGATTTATAGGAGCTTAATGACAGCTGGTAGGAGGGTGATGGTTCTATCATTACATAGAACATTAGGGTCCAGATTGGGCTTTTTAAGTAGTGGTTTTACTATGCTTCAATTTCACCTGAACAATGCCAGATGCTAAGGAGGATTGTCTGACGACTCATTATGGTCATCATGCCTATCGAGAAAAAAACATTTCAGCCATCAAATCAGGTCAATATGGCAAGTACCATGGTGGGCAGCAGAACAGTGTGTGTCTTCAAAATAATTCCCTTCTCATCAATAAGTCTGCACTATGTATTCCATCAGAATATTGACTACAAAATATCAAGACCTAAATATTGAGATCTACAATATCAAGAATCTTAATATAAATAGATAGTACAGGTTTACTATACTTAACTTTGCATCGATGAACCTTGGTGTCCCACCCAGCGTGAACTGTGTCCTTTGAAGAAGCAATGATGCAAACTGTACTTAACATATACCCACAAACAGCCATAGAAGGATGTTCTGCCACTTTAACTAAAGAATTTGGAGACATGCCAACAATCTGCACTAAGTGTAGAATATGCAACAAACAGCCAATTTGCCTTTGAATTAAAAGATGTATTACACTAGCCTTTGTACCTGTAACAGAGTTCGTCTAACTACTACAATTAATTTATAGAAAGTCCATTGTACCAACAAAAAAAGTGCAAACGAATGGCCCGATTATGAGTTTGGCAGTCCGACTGCCAGACTGCCATTGAGGCGATCAAGACAATGTCGCCAAGCCGGCGGCTTCCCGACCGCTGTATTACAACAACACCGCCGGGCTGCCGGTGTTGTCTCGGCGGTGCAATGGCGGCGGCTTGCTTTGGCTCTTACAGAGCCTGAAGGATATGATGCCACCGTGGCAGTGCTACTTGCACGTTGGTGCACTCTGTGCCATGCACCATGTCATGCCCCATGCATACAGCCCATGGGCTAAAACTCCCTGGGGCCCTGTTTGGTGCCCCTTTCCTTGCTTTTCTGCTGATATTGTCTTGGCCGGGTCCCCACCATGAAAAGGTCTGCAGAAAGGCAGGTCGTGATCAGCACGGCAGTGCTGGCATTGTCACCATCGCCACAGACCACTACTTTTCCTACCGCCGCCCCATCAGGATCCAGGATCCTGGCGGTGGTCTTGTGTTGGGCTGGTGGCAGTCCGACCGCCAAACTCGTAATTGGGCAGTCGGACCGCCACCACGGGTACGGTGGTCTTGGGACCACCGTACTTGTGATCGGGACCTAAGTCCCCTAATGGACTGCTTTAAAGACACTTGGGTTGGCAGACTGCACTGTTCTGGACACAGATACCAACCCAAATATACACACACACACAACAGCATTGCACAAATAAACACGTCTCTCCATTCCACAAAGCTGAATACTAGGCCTCAGACTCTTGGTTTACCTTTGTAGTCTATAAATGCTTGCTTCTAGCTGTTTGATGAGGTAGTCCCACAGCTCCTGGCCTGGGTTCTCCTATCCTGACTCCTGACTCTGAGTAACTCTGTCCCAGACCAGTCATCCTCATGACCCAAGCAAGATAGACATGTAGTGCACTGCTGTTGAAGAACAAGCAGAGAAACACAATTTCAGTATTCATTTTGCATAGGTTTTGTTTGTTAACTAAAGTGACTGTTCTGGTCTCTGAAGAGGACCCTCCAGGGAACCCGCAGGACCCTGCAAGTAAATCTGGCTAAGAGTGAAAGAGCCAATGAACATCAGGGAAAAAATGATTGCCCATCACTTAGGCCCCAAACATAGCAAATCAATCATCTCAAGCTACTTCCCACATTACAGTTCAACACCCTCCCTCACTGTCTGCCACCACATGAATCATCAGTCATCATCACTCACACAATCACTCACTCACCGTTGCAATAGTTGTAGTTACCTCTTCCAATCCAAGCACTGTCTGCCACCATATGAATCATCAATCACCACTCACAATCACTCGAATATCAGATCACTAATTGGTACAATGGTTACCTGTTCCAATCCAAGCATGGTGGTAGGTACACTATCTCAACTTTGATGCAAGCAACAGATTGGAATTTGACAGTCTTGTAAATCAAATGATGGTCTGGAGTAGCCATATTAGATGGTGAAAAAACAGAAGGATCATAGGAGTGGACCGATCAATTTTTGCTAAGTAAGTCTGTAAAGGTCAATCATCTCCAGGGAAAAAATTATCGCCCATCACTCAGGCCCCAAACATTGCAAATCCATCATCTCAAGCAAGTTCCCACATTACAGTTCAACACCCTCTGTCTCTGTCTGCCATCACATGAATCATCAGTCATCATCAGTCACTGTTGCAATAGTTGTAGTTACCTCTTCCAAACCAAGCATGGGTAGTTTAGATATTAGGTATTCCTCTTTGAAGCAGGCAACACATTGGAATTTGGTATTGACACTGTAGTAAATCAACAATCATCTGGGGCAGACGTGCTAGTGCTAAGTGATGCGAAAAGGGATATGCAATAGGCATGCAAGGGGGGCAGGCATTGTCTCCAATGTCATGAAGAAATTGTGGAAGTTTCTTCAATGCACACTGGTCCAACTGCAATCCGGAAATATATTTGACTAAAAAATGGTCTAATAAATCTGACATAAAAATAATAATGTTCCACTAGCTGCTTTTTTTTCTTTTTGCAAAGATAGAATTCAAGGAGAAATAATTAAAAAGATCTATGGGGGCACTGGCATAATTAGTCTGGGAAGTAGAGTTAATCCTCAAACTCAGGTGGTTTCCCCAGAAGTTGATCAGCTAACACACTTGATTCTGACCAATCATCCTCCTCCTCCTCTTGAGGACTATTGATCATAGTCAATCTCTCCATGTTTTGAGGTGAGACACTGGTCCTTCTCACTGTTACAACTGCACCAGCTGCACTGAGCACACACTCAGCAGACACCCTGGTTATAGGACTTTATTGCCAGCCTGCAGAACTCTGGCCATTGGTGCATCTTCCCATACCATTACATCAATGGATTTTGATCCACATAGACCTCTTTTCGTTCTTCCAGATAGTCCTAGAACATCCTGTGGATGGTCGTTGGTGCTACCACTACCTCAACCTCTTTTAATTCCCATCAGAATAACACACAATATACAGAATGATAGAGCTATTTCCTTTATTATCATATATTCTAAAGGAGACTTTTATGGCAACCAGGGAACTAAATTGGTAAATGGAAAAGCAATCTTTTTAAAAATGGAGGTTAGTGTGCACCTATGGGAGGCAATGTGGTCCAGGGGGGAATGGAATAATAATCATCATCATTACACAAATTAATTATGCTAATTTCTACTCTAAAGTGCACCACAGCCAGGGTGTCCAGGATTAAATTAAATTATACACCTAAAAAACTGAATGCTATTGTGCAGCTGTGTGTCTAAGGAGGATGGATGATGGATCTACGAGGCAAAATCAGAAAAAATAATTAAGAATTAAACAATTAAAAAAATGAATATAAAAAAATACAAAATGAACAAATAAAAATAAAAATAAAATAATTAAATTAAAAAACATGCAAATAAAAAATAAAACATTTAAAAAATTAAAATTAAAATTAAAAAATAAAATAAAAACAAAGTAAAATAAAAAATTATATATATAGATATATATATATATATATATATTTTTTTTTTACAAAGAGTGAAATTATCAACAAGCATATTATTAAACTGATATCTCATCCTTCCATGCAAGCTTATGGCAAAGGCTAAGAAGAAGAGACCGACAAAGGCGACCCCAAGAAAGAGCCTAGCGATTGCTTTTTCTCAGTGTCAGATGGGGCTGAGTGGTCGGAGGATGGGCTTGGCTCTTCCTCTGACCTTGGTAATGATGATAGTGACCCTGAAGAGAGTGTTGATGCCCGAGCTCAAACTGCCCGCAAAGCAAGGAGGAAATCCATTCCACAACGCTTAGGAGGCAAGGACCTCACTTGGGATTACACACCTACTAACCAACTAACTAGCACCCTACCAGGGGGGGTGGTAGTTACAGGCTTAGCTGCTTTAGATCCCCCAACACTAGAGGCCATATATCAGGTGATACTAATGCATCGGGATGAGACACGTCAAGACAGCCATAAAGCTCAGATTGCCCTGCGTAAGGTGCAGGTGGTGGTCAGGAAGCTGACCAAAACATGTAACTCTATCGGGGAACGAATGACGGACCTCGAAACTAGAATGACTACGACAGAGACGGATCCTGTAACAACACAAGTGCAAACCAAGGCTCATGAATCCCAGCTAGTAGATTTACAGTGGAAGCTGGAGGAGCATGAATACAGTCAGAGATGCAACAACTTGCGCATGCTTGGGGTCCCTTAAGGAGTGGAGGGGTCGGACATTCAAACCTATGTAGAGGAGCTATTAAGGACTGCCCTCCTGGAACTGACTGACTGGAATTGGGCACACGAGGTGCAGCAGGCTCACCGAGTTCCTTTTAGGCTGAGGTATCCATTGAAAGAAGACTCAAAGCCTCGAGCCATCCTCGTGTACTTTGGGAACTTTTTGCTGCTGCAAGCAATCTTTGAGAAAGCCAGGCCCGAAGCGAAGAGAACAAGTGGTGGAGTCTCATTCTTTGTACACCCGGACTTCTGCCACACCACGGTTGAAAGGCGCTAGTGGATAAGACAGCTGATCAAGCCCTTTCAGGATAAGAATGCGCAAGCCTTCCTTATCAATCCAGCACAGTTAAAAGTGATTTGGGGAGGGCAAACACACTTTTTTTCCTCAGAAATTAAGGCAAAAGAATATTTGGAGGGCATAAAGGCTTAATTGATGTATAGATTTTTTTTAGGAGGTGGTTAAAACACAGGGGGAAAAAAAAGAGGGAAAAAACCCCCCAAAAACATGTGATTAATGGAAGGTTATTTAAGAGCATAGGAGGATAGGAATGCAATCTGGAATTTGATGTTAAAGGGAAGTAGTGACAGAGTTGGTGCTCCTTTCAAAATATAAAAAAAAAATAGGAATCAATAACCCTCCTTCACAGGGCAGTTATATATAAGGATATACTATTATATAGCCTGTGGTCAAGTGTGCTGCGATCATTGCGCGCAGACGCTCAGTCTGAGTGCTTCTCAGGGATGGTGGTGGGAAGAGGAGGGTGGTGGGGTGGGCGTACAGGGAGAGGGTGGGCGAGGGTGGGTGGTGGGGGTGCAAATTCTTAAAAAATGTATACCCAGAGATGAAACAGAACCTAATGCAAAATTGCCACTTAAGATATGGGATGAATTTTATGGAGACATACTAGGCTAGTTTAAATTGGGGTTAAATGGGTAGGTTAAACATCTGCTCAATAAATGTGAGTGGGCTGAACAATAGAAGTAAGAGGTGTAGGTTGGCCGGGTTTGTGAGGATGAATGCCCTTGATGTCGTGTGTTTGCAAGAAACGCTTTTTCTGTGGGAGAAAAGAAACTGGATGGGCAATGGGGGATAAAATATATGCTGGCCTGTACATCTCAGAGCTCCAATACCCATAGAGTAGCGATTCTTGAAAGAGCTATCATGGGACCAGCCAAATGCAAGTTATCAGATACACTGGGACGGTGGGCATTGGTGGAGTTGGAGGTGGGCCTCACAGTTTGTGCAATATACGGGTCTAATCAAGACGACCCAAAGTTCTTTGAGGAACTTGGCCTTGCCCATTGGTTATATGCGGGGACTTTAATATATCAGTCGAGACCTGTAGCAATCAGCGGTATCAAGGGAGAAAACCTAGAGTTTATAGAGCATTGACCTCTCTTATGAGTATCCATGGCCTGGCCGACGTCTGGAAGATTAAAAGTCCTAATAACCTGGGCTACACGTATTATTCCTGCCCTCATAAAAAGCATATTAGACTTGACTACTTTTTAGCTTCCAGGGAATTGGTTAATAAAGTGGGATCAGAAAACCTCCAAAGGTGATCTTGGATCACAATCCACAAATTTTAGAAATCGATGCTTTAATGGGCAGTAAAGCCCGCAATAAATGGACTTTTGAAAGGAAACTCCTTGCAAATAGTGCCTATATCGAATTTATCAAGAGCTGGGCTCAAGAGTTTTTAGACATCAATAGATATAGTACATGTAGGGTCATAGTCTGGGATACATTTAAGGACGGCCTAAGGGGAGAAACAGTTAGTTTTGTCGCCCGAGCAAGGAATCAAAGCCGGCCAGTGAACGAGCGACTACTAAGCAAGTTGGGCAGGGCAGAGGAAGAGCATGTGACTTTGATAGCTCAGGGGCAGGTGGTAGCCTGTACACAGCTCCGGATTATCTCCCTCAAAGCTGAAATTAATAGTTGGCTTACCCAGAAATCGGCTGAAGAATATCAGACACAGCAAAATTACTTTTATGAATACAGAGAACTAGTAGGCAAGAGGCTAGCATTACGTACTCGGCAAAAAGTTAGTAAAAATTCAATATCCTCAATTAAAAGGAATGGACATACTTATAAAGAAAATACTGATATTCGAGGGGTATTTCAGGATTACTACCTGCTTCTATATAATGAAGATGCAGAATTAACGCAGGAGACCTCGCAAATTGTTACAGCAGAGGAACTCTGGGTTATCCTTGATGATCAGGTTAAGAATGAGTTAGATGAGGATTTTACACTTGAGGAGGTACTAAACGCACTGCACGAATTACCATCAGCGAAGGCGGCTGGCCCCGACAAGATTCCTTTGGAATTGTATAAGGCAATACAAACAACGATAGTACCTTTATTATTGGATCTGTTTTGGGAGTGCAGCATAGTGGATGTCCACCAGAGTCCTGGAAAGAGACAGATATTATTATATTTCCTAAGAAAGATAAACCATTGGACAATCCAGCTTCTTATAGGCCGATATCCCTGATGAATTTAGATACCAAGATATATTCTAAACTGTTGGCTACTCGGCTTGGGAGGGTCATAGACCACCTGGCTTCATCCTGGCAGCATGGTTTTATCCCAGGGAAAGGGACAACTGACCATATTAGGCGGGCTATAACACTCTTTGATATTCAGGCTGGAACAGGGGGGCAGATGGCTGTGATCCTCCGTGATGCCGAAAAGGCATTTGACCGGGTGGCCTGGAGGTTTTGGTGGGAAGTACTTGAGCTAAAGGGCTTCGGCCCTCGGATTATTATAGCCATTAAAGCAATGTAATCCGACCCCAGAGCCCGGCTGCAGCTGATGTGGAAGGAATCGGGAAATATACCAATATCAAGGGGAACTAGACAGGGATGCCCCTGCTCCCCCATTTTATTTGCTTTGTATATAAACCCTTTGATAGAGAAATTCTTAAGCAGCCAGGAGATTAAGCCAATTTTATGCAAAGGATTTGAGACTAAGGTGTTAGCATATGCTGAGGATATTGCTATTTTAACTACTAATCCAACGGACGTAATCAGGGAGGCTGTCGCTATTAACAAAGAGTTTGGCCAAGCATCAGGGTACTCGCTGAATGAGGGGAAAATGCTAGTAATCTGTACAGACAATATAACTTTTAATGACCCTCGGTAAGTAGAAAATGCAGTATATCTTGGAGTCTGCATTAGCCCAAAAATAGATACAATAGGCAAGATTAATTTTAATCTCTTGATAAAGATAATATCTACTGACCTTAAACGGATAAATGGGTTACACCTGTCTATTATTGGGTGAAGGAATGTTTTAAAAATGACAATGATGCCAAAACTTTTATATCTATTTTGGTCTATTCCAGTAGCAATTGATGTATTAATTTAAAAAACACTAGAATCCATATTTTCAAACTTTGTTTGGCAATATGGGAAAGTGAGGCGATCCTTAAAATATCTGACCCTCCCACAAAGACGGGGTGGGCTGTCTCTCTCGAACATTACACTCTATTACTGGGCGGCCCTTTTATAAACTAGTTTATTTTGTGTGGATACAAATAATGAAAGAGGAGGAAAGATATTATAGAATTCCGACGATATACGAGCTCGCCCTAGGGAGGGATGCCGTGGGGCTGCTACTGCAGCAGTTGGAACGGAGCTATTACAAAAAGGTGCGATTTAAGGTGGTGTATAATGCCTGGGAAATCTGGAATAAAGTTCGTAATGCTATAGGGGTTCCAAAGTTCTCCCTTGTGGTGATCCTCTTTCTTTCCGCCCCTCTTTAACGACACTATGGGTAGGCAGTGGGAGCAGCTAGGACTAGTAACAATAGGGGACTTATATACGTTGGATCAGCTAGGCCCCTTTTCTGCATTGCAACAAGTCTATGGGCTTTCCAATAAGCAGCTTTTTAAATACGTTCAAATCAGAGAATTTCTTACTACCCGCAGACCAGCTATATCTCTGGATAAAATACCGGTGATGGAGATAATCGCTCAGAAGAGCAATAGAATTAAAAATATCTACAGTATATTGCTTGATAATAAGCCAGACGATCTCGAAAAAACTGAAACTCACTGGGCTAGGAAGCTGAACAACCCGGATGCTGATATATATATGGCATTGTCACTGGCTGCAAAGACATTCTTATCAACAAGTCTGAAAATACAACACTATAAGACTGTTTTTAATTTGTATTTTACCCCTGCTAAAATATTTGAGGGGGGCAAGAGAATAGATAATAAATGCCCTAGGTGTGGGGAGGGGCCAGCCACAATAATACATATGTTTTATGACTGTGCCAGATTGCTTCCCCTGAATAATGAGGTAGGGAGTTTTTGGGAGGGATTGTTTGGTCGTAAGATTAACCTATCCCCCACCCTGATGCTTATGGGTTATGACAGTCGCATTGGTCTGGATATCACTGAGACATATTGGGGCATATTAGCAAGGGCTTTATCACCGCTTTAGCGGCACTTTTTGCCGCCAAAGCGGCGATTTTTTTATCGCCCTATCAGCAAGCTGTCGCTAACAGGCGTTAGCGACAGCTTTCTGGCGATAGCGGGCGGTTTTCCTATTGCCTTGCATGCCAGCAATAATTATCGCTAATTACATGCAAGGTAGGCGTTCCCAACTAAAAGCGACTGAAAACAGTCACTAACACAGCTTCCCCCTATTAGCAACGCAGGCGAAGCGATAAAAAAAGTTGCGCTAAGCGCGATTATCGCTAGAATTTAACACCTGCTAAAAACATGACTTACCTGTTTCTTCAATGGGATGTGGATTGTCAGGCTAAGTCCACCATGGCGATAATGCGTGAATATCGCTGGATTTCCAGCGATATTCACGCATTTCGCCACTATCGCTGGATATTTTATCGCATTGGAGATAAACGTTGCTAATAGCGTGTTATCTCCGCGATAAAATCCAGCGATAGGCGGCGATAAAAAAAAACGCGCTGTGCGCGGTTTGCGATAATTATTGCAAGTTGTTGCTAATATCCCCCGTAGTGTTTTAGTTGGCACAGCTGTATTTAGGATAATAATTGCAGCTAGATGGAAAGACCCCACCCTCCCACCTTTCAGATATGGCTAGCACGGCTCCTGAGGATATACAATGAAGAGACTGCACTGTATGCATGTAGAGGCAGGCAGGCGAAGAAACGGGCGAAAAATCTGGTCAAAGATTTCAAAATGGAGAAAGGATGTTGGGGGTCCAGACAGTTTAAGCGGTGTCTTTGGGAGACACCCTAATTATATATTTATGAGGGCGAAATAATGAATCATAGCTAGGAATATTTGAGCACGAACTAGTTCTTTGAACTTAACTAAGAAATATTGTCTTCTTTTTAACAACCTTGTATTTATGGTATTTATGACATCTTTTTATTCCTAAATACTAGTTTTTAAGTGGCTTACATGTATTTATCTAGGTTTATTATTGTGTCTTCCATTTTATGTATGATCATATTATATATTGTAACTGATTCTCTCTGGGTATGTAATAAAACTTTTTTTTTTTTAAAAAGCAAGCCAATGGCAAAGGAACACTGGCTGGATGCTCAAAATGGCTGCCAGTCAGCGCCAAATGGTCAACAACAAAACTGAATGGAGAAGAAAGAAGACATGCAGGCATATGGCAAAAACACACTGGCAGTCTACACAGAATGGCTGCCAAACACATCGTCATGATCTCCTTCGGGATCTGAGATCCTGCCGAAAGCGGCAGTCTTGACTCCGCCCGCTGTGGGTCGGACCACCAGCATTAAAATGCAGCCGTCGTACTACAGGGCTGTCGGTCGTCGGACCGCCACTGACGGCCTGTCGGTGTGCGGTCCGACCGCCATCATATTTAGCCCATAGTCTTGTGTGCTGGAGGGTGTTTTGTCTATTTTTTGCAAGGTTTAATCTTTCCTGGGAAGTTGGATATCCTGTTTTTTTTTAAAAAGAACTCTGAATTAGTTTATTATAAACTAATTTTTTTAGTATGGATTCCCTTGTTTTTCAGGGTTCCTGTAGAAGTTCTTTTTTTAGATTTTTTATGAAACCTACAGACTGTGGATTGCCTAGAGAGATTTGTTTTTTTTAAACTGAATTTTGGCATTTTGTGGGATTTTTACTACTTTTTGGTGGATGACTTTTTGGGAGCATTCGGTTTTATTACACACAGAGAAAGGGGGGCCCGAGGAGCTATAAACAACCAGCGAGGGCAAACTCCCCAATAATAGTCACACAATACACAAGAGCCCTCGGGTCTGTCAAAAGAGAAAGAGAAGAGAAAGGCAAAAGAGGCTGACTAGAAAGAAGGTATCCCTTTAAAGGATGGTTTCCCTCACCCACCAGAGGTGGCATGCTTCATCATGGGGAATTCTCCTCGCACCATGAGGTCTAGTCATGGTGCGGGCTACGACCCCCTTGCTGTGAGGTAGGAGCTCAGGGATGTTTTGTATTCAGAGGGGTTCTCACTAAGACCCAATGTGAGCTAGTACAGAGTTGTGAGGGATGCAGTGCTAGTGAAAGTGAGTTAAAACTGGCTACAAGGTTTACCACATCTTTTTATTCTGGCTGCCTTGTGCTAGGATTAAAAACAGCAAGGAGAAAGGGGTACAACAGGAACCATTAGATCTGATCGTACGCAACTTCGATCGACATGTTTCAGCCTATGACCTCGGAAGTGTTGTGGCTTTCTTCAGGATCTTAAGTAAGCTACTTCTGTAAGTAGGTGTCTGAAAATTGTGAAAAAGAGTGACAAAAAATGGCAAATGTGTCGGTAGGTACTGTATAATACTAAACCAGTGCAAGATGGGGATTCACCGGTGGTACCTGCAAATGTCAGGCACAGTGCCCCAGCTTTCCTTTGCATAAAAGATTAAGGTGCAAGGGCATCTCCAACCATCCTGTTCAGTTGGATGCCCCTTCGCGCCAACGGGAGGACAGAAATGCCCATTTGGAGACACGCTTGACCTATTATCAGCCTTTGACATGGTTGACCACAAACGTCTCCTAAACTCCCTCCGAGAAAAGATCGGAACGGATGGGGCGGTCCTAGAATCATTCACATCCTTCCTACAAAACTGCTCACAACAAATAAAAATAACAATATAAAAATAAACAATTCTACTTCTGACATATTTCCTATAACCCAGGGTGTCCCACAAGGTTCAGTTCTCTCCGACTCACTGTTCAACATCTACATGGAGCCCCTCACCGTCTTACTCAAAGAAGCCAATATCCCCTTCTACCTCCATGCCGATGATACCCAACTCTACCTAGAAACATCCTCAGTAAATTACATACATAGACTAAATGACACTCTCAGAGAAGTCCAGCACTGGCTATCACACAACCACCTAAAACTCAACCAAGAAAAGACGGAAATCCTCCTCATATCCAACAATGAACAAACCCCCAAAATTAAATTAAAGAATGGCTAAAAGCCATTGATGCACTTAACTGCAATCTTACCTTGGCTGACTCCGCAAAATCTCTGGGAATCACCCTGCACCCACGATTAAACATGAGCAAACATTTAAAGAGCATTGCAAAGAGCGCCTTCTACAACCTGCAAATCCTCAACAAAATCAAACCCTTCCTCCTGCCTAATGATCTTAAATATGCCACACTATTTCTGGTTCTGTCCAGATTGGACTACGGATATGCAACCCTCACAGGCATGGCAAAATCACAGTTAGCCCCCCTCAGAACAACTCTAAATGCAGCTGCTAGGATGGTCACCGGAGTCAAGAAATACGACCACATCTCACCCTCTCTGAGAGAACTAAAGTGGCCCCCGATTGAAGCACATTCTACCTTCAGAACTGCATGTCTCACCCACAAAGTCCTTCACACCGGCAAACCAGCTTACGTTGTGTCCAAACTCAAAAAAGCAAGCCAGACGAGAAATCTTAGGAGCATAAACATACTACTTCTCATTCCGCCCAAAACTCGCAAACACAAAACCCTCCTTCTCGGGAAATGCCCCTAAATTCTGGAACTCCATCCCATATTAGGACTGACCCTTCCTTCATAAACTTCAAAAGACAGCTCAAGGATCTCTTCCTCAACTGACACCTCAACCAACTGGACAGCAACCACCCAGCACAACAGAGTGCGTCTGCTATAGGAATCTCATCCAGATGATAAACAATCGACCAAAGCAAGAGGGTTCCTACCCCACCTGTTTTTTGCTCCCCTTCTATGCTTCCCTCCAGGCCTTAACCTGATTTGGCACAAGACAATGCTGTTTATTGAACTAATGTTTGTCCGTTATTGTCATGATAGTTGTTGTAAAGTGCTCCGATACCTTCGGGTCTGGCCTGCGCCATCTAAAACTCGTAATACATAAATAAATCACTGACACAGATTAACTGAGTCATGTTTTATTTGCTATATTTCGAGCATCATGTCAGCCTATGAATTGAAGAATACAACATACCTATGCTTCCCGAAGTACCTAGTTTAGACATTGCAAAGTTCACATGCTAGTACATTCACATTGTTATTTGTGAGAATCAGATGACAATGATTTGGTGACGTGTGTTTTTAATGAAGTGAACAAGGAAAAGATAAAGACATATACTTAAAATTACACAGGGACAACAAAAAGTGAAGTATTCATCATGGTAGATGAAACTATTGTAGTAAAGTCCAAATTGTCTGGCGTCCAAAGTCCAACATACTCCTTCCATCAGATATGGAAAAGTGGGCAGGAATAGTCCACAAAGTGAATGAGTAGCACACACAGGAGGATGTTAGGGGCAAGGTTTAATACAGGCAGTGGTTGGTGTCTTGCCATCCCCACCTCCTGGAATCTTGTTTGGACGTCCCCTCTTCCTGACAGAGGGGGGATCTGACGCTGCTGAGAAAGGGGCGTGTGCATGCATGTCATCCTCTGTGGCTGCAGCAGATGTTGTTGGCCTGGCTGTACTGTGAAAACAGGAAGTGGTAGATGCAGGTGGAAAGCCCTGCAGAGGGTGGTGTTGATATCTCACAGCACCCCAACCAGTGGGCCATATTGGTGGGGATGCCGGCCACTTCTGTGTCTATGCCGGCCACTTCAAGGTGTATGCCGGGAACCTCCTGGTATGTGCCCCTCTGCAGCTTCTTTATTTCCCGGATTTCGGTCAATACTGGTCCATCACACTTTTGGGGGTAATGGTAGACTCCCAGGACTTGGGTGATGGCAGCCTGGGTGTACGTGGCTGTAGTGGGCTCACTCTGCAGGTCCACAGCTGCCCTCTCCCCACGGGCCTGTGCCCTTGACACAGACTACACCCTGACACTGGGTCCTGGTTCCTCCGTGACTGGGGTGGTGATATCTGCGCAAGAATCCAGGACTGGGGGCACAGGATGGTACTGACTGTGCTAGGTACACATGTTGTGGGTGCAGTGGTTGGCTGTGTTGTTGCAGCTGTGGTGGGAGATGTTGTTGTGGGCACAGTAAGCCCCACTGTTGCCGTCTGCCCAGGCTGACCAGATGGGCCAGGACCATCAACCATGTCCACATTTCCAGGAGAATTGTCATTACTGATGGCTTCATCCTGGGGTGGAGAGGAAATTTGTTTGGTTTCCAGGCTCTGTGCAGGTGCTGTGGCCAATCGACTTGTTGAGAAGTAGAGAACATTGTTATTGGTGGAAGTGAGGTATCTACATCCATGTTGTTTGTGTCAAAGTGAATAGGGACCTAGAATGAAACAACATAGGTAGAGATTAGTATTGTCATCTATTTGTGTGGAGTTGAAGTGGGTAACTAGACATTTGAAGACATTCAATACATGTAGTAGATTTTAACAGCTCATTAGATGCACAGATTTGTGGCATTTTTGCTTTAGGAATAGACACAACATCTCCAAAACAATTTAACCAAAACAGTGTGAGTCGTAACGTGTATTTGTCCATTCCATGGCCTAGTTGTGTATAGTACGGGCAAACTAACAGCTTGGTTGTATAGTTAGCATTGTTCATCATGTGAAAAGTGCAGATTCACGGGGTCACCTGCACTGCTAATCAGCTGATTTCCTTCAAGGCTTACATATATTAGGGGTACACCATTGTTAAGGTGTCACTCATGCAATCAACAATTTCAGTTAATGAGACCAGGACACCATCACGCAAAGTGTCCAGACATATATCTGAGTGGAGCATTGTCTGTACATTGCACAGTCCATGATGAATGAAGATCTGTATTAGCATGTCACATACGTGAGAAGGGGCAATAGGAGTCTAGCATCTTGGTTAGAATTTTAGTCACAGGGCCTCATGGTATTTGTAGTCACTTCAATCTCACTTTACCAACACTTGACAAATGGTAACCTGCATGATAGGTGTACATAATTTCTGACATGGCAGATAAGTGAGAAGGGGCAAAAGGAGTCTAGCATCTTGGTTAGAGTTCCAGTCACAGGGCCTCATGGTAGTTGTACTCACTTCAATCTCACTTTACTAATACTTGACAAACGGTTAGTGTACCATACCTGTTGGCAACATGCATTTGGGTTAAACCATACATTTGCATTCTAATACATATCATGGGTACTGGAATGATATTTTGTACAGTTATCCACGTACAGACAGCATTGCAACATGTGGCATGTCATGGAGTTGGATACATGTGCTCTTATATGCAACAATACACATTGACACAGACAAACCATTATCCCATATACTTTGAGTATTGCATGTTGGGATAGTAGAGAGAGAGCACAATAGCAAAAGTAGAGTTGAGAGCAGATAGGACATTGTGATATTGTGACAGTTATTGAAGTGTAACTTACCAGAGTCCACTCCTCCAGCTAGTCCTCCCAAGCCCTCAGAATGCAGGATGGCCAAGACCTTCTCCTCCTAGGGAAAGAATTGTAATGGTGCGCTGGGAGGGCCACCACCAGTCCTCTGAGCCTCCAGGTGGTGGTTGTTGTACTGGGTACACACCCTTAACCTAAGGTCAGTCCACCTCGTCCTAATGTCTTTCTGTGTGCACAGGGTGGTGTCAACAGGATTCACTCCGTTGACTATACTGCCCCACATTTCAGTTTTCGTATTGAGAGGAGTATGCTGGACTTAAAAACCAAAAAGTCAGGGCTGTACTCTAATGATTTCATCCACCTTGACTTCAGTGAAGCATGGGTTTTTTTTAGTGAGCCATGATGAAAACAAATATAATGTACATGAGTATATGAAAGGTAAAACTAACATGTGATACAGGTAAAAAGGTGCCAAAACAAAAATTACAGGTGGTGGAGAATGCTAAATGGAAAGATGAAACAACGGCTACCTTATTTCACTATTCACAAAACGGTGGTGTCTGTCTTGTGGGCTGCAGTTGAGGAGAAAATAATCCTGGTCAGGGATGGTGTGTGTTTTATAGTGTGCTTTGCCGGTGTGTCGGCTCTGACAAAGCACATCAGCTGTGTAGTATTCAAATCCATCCAATGGTCACTGTTGTGGTGCTTTTCTGCTCGCATATCGCGATGGTGTACAGCCATTGGGTAACCACAGCTGGGAGACCACCAGCACGACTGTGTAGTCGGAATAGGGTCGACGGGTGCAACTTGACGGCAATGGAGGAAGCACCGCCAGTATCCTGGAGGATGCTACGGTTGGGCGGTTGGACCGCCAAACTCGTAATCAGGCCCTTAGTGCAGATTTCTGTAGTTAACGCCATATGCTTTTATTAAAATGATAATAACATCCCTCTATGGCTGTGTGGGGGTAAACGTTTAGTATAGATTGGATCATAGCTTGCTCTAAGTCAATAATAATGTTTGGGGGAATAGTAGTTGGTTGTATGTTGCTTAAATTGGTTTAGCAGTTCCATGTAGGTACTGTTTTGTTTGTTTGGCAATAATGCATAGATAAAAGCTATGTTAGTTTTACGAAATTCACCATGTATGGTTTTATAGCTGATGGAATGGTTTGGGACAGATTTAAAATGTGCCATCCATCATCCATGGTTGACATTGGGCTAGTAAGTTTGTAGAGGTAACAAACATGAGTATAGGTTTCTCATGGCTTTTATTGTCATATAGTAGCAATTGCTCCTTCTTGTGGGTTATTGTAAGCTATGGTGGTATTTCTATATCTCTGACTGTTTTAAGAGCAGGTGGGGTTTCGTTGGTGGCCTTTTAGTTCTGGGTATAAGGTGTTTTAGGTAACTGGCCTGTTATATGTTCTGGTTTGTGGGGTAGCATATCTTTAAGAATTTGTGTTGTAGGTTCTTAGGAGCTAGTGATTGCTTCTCTTATATTTTTTAAGACTTCTCTCACTTCTATTTCTATTACATTGGGTGGGTGGTTATGTTCTTTAACATTAATTAATACAGCTTCTCTGGTAGTTGCCTTCCCACAACAAGCATTCAAATAATATTTGGTACATTTCCAATTAATATGTTGAGACAAAGCATTTTCTTGACATTACGAATACCCCATGTAACACAGTAAAAGTTTCCCCTTCTGTGATTATATTAAATTTGTACCTTCTGTCTTTATGTCTTTATTTACTGTAATAACATGAATATATAAAAAATGTTATTAATACATGTTTAATAATTTACAGTTCAATAAATATTTTTATTTTTTTCAAAACTAACTTGTATCTTATTTATTGAAGGTTTCTCTTGTTGGAAATTTTTTATTCAGCAAGCTTCTTCTTGAAACAGGTGCTTTTTCTTTTGGAAGAGAAACTGTAGTTTTATTTACTGCATATATTATATTGTTGATGTTTAAGGGCGTTTAGGTTATTCAGAGTTTTAACTGTTGCTGTTTTAGTGCATTTAAATTATTTTTTTTAGATATACTTACTTTTTTTGTGGTCTTTGCTGTGTGAAGTTTGCTAGAAGCTATTTAAATTTGTATTTTAAGTATAAATGTTGCCTACTAGGAGAAGTGAATGTACGGTAGTTTATGTTGAAGGCTTATCCGTTGAAGGAAAAATCTGGCAGAGTTTCCTCTATTATAAGTGTTTGGCATTTTTGAGTTATTTTTAAGTTATATTACTGTTGCTTTTATATTGTTTGTTTAATTGGTTAAGCTATTTTATTAGTTATACGTTTGGTTCACTGACAGAATATCGACCCAAAAGATATAAATGTAGAAAATATCGAGGTAAAAATATAGAATACAAAAATAAAAATATGGTTTACAATAATATAGTTGTATTAAATGTCGTTTTTAAAATATATATAATTTAAAATATTAAAATAAACATAAATTAAATACTAACTTTAATTTCTAAAAAAATATATATAATTAAATGTATATTTTAACAAATACAACACCCATATATACATAATTGTATATATATATAAATATATATATATATATATATATATATAAACTAATATTTTAATTAATAATTTAATATAAAAAATCTTAAATAGCATAATATTATCAAAAATATATGTAAGCATATTTAAATACACGAAAAACATAAAATATTACAAAAGGGAATCAATTTAATTTAAAATAAAACTTAAACAACACACATATTTTACAATTTAATTAAAAATAAGTTACAAACAAAAAATATTGCAAATTATAATATTGTTATTATACTAAATCAAACACATGATATAAATTACAACATAAAATAAATTATTACAAATTAAAATGAATACATATACATTTCCCACCACATTAAAAGAAAACATTGTTCCACTAAATAAATATAAAAATAATTAGTCCCACCTAACACAACACAACACAACCGTAAAAAAATATATTTTACACCACAATAAAATAACATTTTTCTATTCTAGCTACAATAAATATAAAATACATAATATAAAGCATTACAAAATACTACAATTTACTATTCCCACTACACTTAACACAACAACAAAATTTATAATTAACAAAAAAAAAAGCAATTCCCACTCCAGTCAGTGCAACAGTAGGGACAGTGTTGGATTGCGGATGGGTAAAATGTACTATTCCCACTCCAGTCAGTACAACACTAGGGAAAGCGTTGGATTGCGGAGGGGTAAAATTTACTATTCCCACTCCAGTCAGTGCAACAGTAGGGAAAGCGTTGAATTGCGGAGGGGTAACATTTACTATTCCCACTCCAGTCAGTGCAACAGTAGGGAAAGCGTTGGATTGCGGAGGGGCAAAATGTACTATTCCCACTCCAGTCAGTGCAACAGTAGGGAAAGCATTGGATTACGAAGGGGTAAAATCTACTATTCCCACTCCAATCAGTTCAACATTAAAAACAAACAAAATATCTTCAAAAAAAAAAAAAAGATTTTAAAAACAAAGTAAAAACATATTATAATGTTAAATACATATCACAAATACCTACAAATATTATCATAAATAAAATACAAAAATGATTTTCATACAAATAAATATTTTTATTTAGAAATTATTTAAAAAAAACATTCATTATTACATACATTTAGTTTAGCTACTTCCCACCCTATAACACCACAAAACTCACAACCTGCACCTAAAAAATTATTTACACTATTAATATAAATATTCATCAACAAATTAATTTTCATTAATTAAATATTCAATATTAATTCATTATAATTAATGTACTACCCACAATATACCCACACAAAACACGCAACACAATGAATTATTAAATTAATAATTATTATTAATTGTAAAAAAATGTATTAATTGCTTAAAATGTATTTACTTGCCACCCTATACCCCTAAAAACCCACAACCCACATCTAAAATGTAAAAAAATGATGTATTTGCACAATTAACATAAATTAATTATCAATTAAACAAATATTATTAATTAAAAACCAAATTATAATTCAATAAAATTAACTAACTTCCCACCCTTTACTCCTGTAATCCCCACAAAGCACACCTAAAATTGAACTTTAAAAAAATTACACACACAACTAAAATTAATTTTCAATTAAATAACTAATAGTATTTAACAACTAATTATAAATTAAGTAAAATTAATTTACTCCCCAACCTTTACCACTATAAACCCAAAACCCGCACCCAAAAAATGTAATTAACCAATTAACATAATTAATTATCAATTAATTAATTAATATTAATTATCAACTAATTATTAATGAAATAAAAATAAATTACTTCCCACCCTTTACCCCTATTAACCCCACAACCTGCACCGAAAAAAATATACACATTTACCGTAATGAATTATCAATTAATTAATTAATATTAATTAACAACTAAGGGCCCGATTACGATCTCGCTGGGAAAGCCCTCCGGATGTCTCGTTCCCGGAGAGCTTTCTGAACGAATCGTGCTCCAGGGGTCTGACCGACCGATTTCGATGCGTCCGTATGTTGACGGATGCGGTTCGGTCAGACTCCCATTGATTCCAATGGGAGCCTGTGTTCCGAACGAGAACATGGGCTCCCATTGGAAAAAGGGGTGGCTGTTGACATGCATGCACCCTGTGGCAGGCACCTCATGGTGCCTGCCACACTGTGCATGCATGCAAAGGGGGGACCCATAGGCCCCCCGTGACCGATTCGGAGGGGCTCGGATAAAGGGGGGCATGCTACGGCCCCCAGAAGTACGATTCCCAGAGCCATTTCATCTCGGAAGGTCGAGTCGATACAGCTGCTAGACACGTGCATCGTACTTGGTCGTTCGGAAGCTGGCGCTGTGCGAGTCTGCTCCGAACGAGTTGGACGGAAAGACTCGTGCTCGGAAATGATTCGCTCGACGCAGACGGCTTTTTCGCATCGTACTTCGCCGCTCAGTACGGTGGACAAGTCGTACGGAAACCACGGCTTCGAATCGGATTTGCTAGTAGCGGAGGCCGTCAGGAGCCCTTCCCAGCGAGATCGTAATCGGGCCCTAATTATTAATTAGTTAAAAATAAATTACTTCCCACCTTTTACCCCTATAAACCCCACAACCCACACATAAAATTTACCCCCAAAAATTAAAAGCACAATTAACACTATTAAATATCAATTAAACAAATATAATTAAATAAAAAAATAAACATTAATTTATTATAATTCAATTACTTCCGACCCTATTCCCCCATAAAACCACAACCCACTACGGAACTAAAAGATGCAAAATTGAATTAAATTAAATGTAATAACTACTAGAAATGTAACACATATATTTAAAAACATAAACAATACTTGTTAACACTAATTAAAAAATTTATATTTTGAATAACTATGGGCCTCATTAGGATGGCAGTCAGACTTTTGTCCGACCGCCATCCTATCGGAGGTGGGACCGCCCAATAGGATGTCGGCGGTCCCGCCACAGGCATTAGTATGCAACCACCACCACGGCGTTCGCAATGTCTATTTTTTGTATTGCAGCGTGTGCTGCTGGCTGTGGCACACGCCACAAGACAAAAAGGGATCACCACACATATCCCTGCACTATGTGGGGGGGCACCATAGGTGCCCTCCAGTGCCCACAGCCTAGGGCCAGGGAGTAAGGGAGGCCCGCTCATTGCGAGTGGGCGCGAACTCCGCCCAGGCTTACTGTTGTGTAAGATAAGCTGCCAGCACTGTTGAGGATGCCGGGGGGTGACTCAATCTGTGGCTCTCAAACGCAATCAACATAGCCTTCCTCATGCCAGAGGATATGGGTACATCTTGTGAGGATGAAGGATATGTGCAGAGTGAAGTTTGCTTTGCCAACTTTTGGCACTGAAACACTGTCTCAAAATCTATTAAAACATCAAGGAGACCTTCAACAAAGACATATTGCCCTCAGGCTCTAGGGCAGTGTTTAATGGGCAAAATGTGAGCCCTCATGGACACACACAAGGGGTACCCTGGCCAAACCAGATTAGATGTTGCAAAATATTGACAATGCTAACACTTATGGAACTGGGTGTACTGTTCCATTGTCACATGTATGTTTGCTCACAGTGCAATGTTTTTTCATCAGCACAACCAGAGATATCATCACAATGAGTCCATCTCCCTTGGTGCCCCCATATCTTGGACATTAAAAGTCAGAATGCCATGAATACCCATGCTTGTGTAGTCTACTGGGAAGTGTGGGGATGCGTTTCTGGAGTAGTTTGATCCCAGGTGGCACAACAACAAACATCCTTTTCACTTGAGGGGGCTATAGCCCTCTAAGCAATAAACTGCTAACCAATGTTCCGTCATCATGACATTACAATATAAGCAATCACCACCTCCATTCCAGGGCAGTAACCAAGGGCAAGAATTACCAATAAGTGACTACAACTACCTACAAAGGGTAACTCGCCACTTATGCCCACACGCAACTCAGACAAGGCAAGGCTGGGTGGAGGCTACTTGTCCTGTGATGCCAATAGGTTTTGCATATCCCAGTGTACTCAAAGTGGCCATTACAACACATTCAGTGGCAGACAGCAAGCTGCAGCAAACACATTCCGAATCTTCATATTTACTCTGGCTACTGTTTTTGCCTACTTACATACAGATAATCTACACATAAGTACATTTAAACATTACCCCATGGCCTGCATGAAATTAACTTGTGCGGGTAAGAGCCCTCTCACATCCACCTCAAAGTACATGCTCATCTCTCAAAACTATCATACACACACAAGCATGTCATAAGCCCCCTCTGGTGCAGCTAGGTGGAAAAGCATGTCTGCCCCACAAGCTCCAGCCTTTTACTCAAACTCTTCAACCTGATTTTTACTATCTCAGACTGGCACTGCCCTTCATACATCCACACTTACATTCACAGCACCACTCTTCATCACTATGTACACAACACCTCTCACATACATGACACTTTGGGGTCGATTCCGATTCGGGCCGGAAAAAGCACCGACCGACTCGGATCCGGAAAAATACCGACCGACACGTACCAGTGGCGCCCGACACGCCAAGTACGATGCAAGCCGCGATAAATCCGACCGACACGTCAGGAAACCAAGCCGACCGACCGAGCCGCTCGGAAAATAGCAATCCGGCCGGAAAAACACGCGAATCCAACCGACCGACACGCACCCGGAACAAATCCGACCGAATCGTACCCGCCAACTCCAACCTGCAAAGTACGATGCAAGGCGCGAAAAACACGACCGAGTCGGACGGAGGACAAGCCGTACGACCGACACGCATACAAAACCGAGCCGAAGCAACACAATACACCGCGACCGACGCGTACGCAGCATACAAAACTGCACAAACACAGCGTGAGCGAAGCGGAAAACACCGTACGAGACCAATGCAGGGTCCGACTCGGTCACAAGAACGTTTCCAACATACACAAACAGCACAAAGGAAAAATCAACCAAAAAAAGGCCAAACAAGCAATTACCAAGCCAATAAATACTGGGGGGTGGGGACAGAGAACAAAGACACACCAACAACTCCACCTATATAAAGGACACAAATCACTACCATGAGCCTTTGCAAATGCCATTCCACTGCCAGCACCCAAGAGAAAGCAACCACACACCCACAGCTCATCCCTCACACAAGCCACACACCAGCAGCACACCAACAAATACCTACCTCACATACACCCAGCACAACACACACCCACACACCCTCACCTGCACACCAACACACACATCACCCACCATCACCAACCATCACCATGCCCCCAAGAAGAATCCCAAGTTTCTAGATTGTGAATTGGAAGTCCTGGTAGACGAGATCCTCAGGGTGGAGCCACAGCTGTTTGGCACATTGGTCCAACAGACCCCCATGTCGCAGAAAACCAAGATGTGGGAGAGGATCATCAACAGGGTGAACGCCCAATCACCATGTCGGCGCACAAAGACGGACATCCAGAACAGGTGGTATGACGTGCGCAGGAGGGTCCGGGAGCTGCTCAAGAAAGACTACCACCTGAGCCAATACACCGGCAGTGGCCCTCCTGCCAAGCCAGTATACCTCAGGCCCTGGGAGGAGAAGGTGCGGGCCATCCTTCCGCCAGTGAGCGTATATGGACTAGAGGACATCCCAGAGCCTGGTGAGTACACAACAAATGTACACAATAAACTGCCACAAAACACACACATCACTGTCAAGGGGAGAGTCAAACCATGCACTCATAGCAATTACACAGCAACTAGAACAGAATCATCCCAAAATGTGTATGTCAGTCAGATAAACACAACACATGCCATCAAAAAAGTCACATCCAACTGTGCCAACACATGTACAAACACAACCACAACTACAGCTAGGCAGTGGCACAAATAGAACTAACACACACATCCACACATGTAGCCACCACAACAACACCAACACACAGTGAAGACCACTCAAAGGAAGGAATTCTGTGTATGCTGGCCAAGTCAGTGTAGCCAATAGCATCATGGGAGTCGCAGTCACACATATTGCCCCCCACAACTGTCCCATCAACACCACCCTGAACCATGCTCACATCACAGGGAGTGGAGAAGGACTCACAAGATGGCTGACACTGGCTACTGCTGTGGGGAGCACAAGGCCCTGCTGCCAACTGTGCACCAACAAACAGCAGGACACCACTGACTGACATCCTGAGAGACAACTTACACTCCCTGCAATGCAAGCACGTTCCATGGTGGGATATCTGGCTGGCTGGCTGGGTGGGAAGGGAGACTTGCAGCACTGACCATAGTCACCAGCACCTCCCCTCACACCCCCCAACACAAACTCCACAGTACCCACCTGGTAGAATGCAATGCCCTCCATCCTAACACAAGATCCCACAAAGCACCACCACCCTGGGTTATGTTGTGTGAAGCACAGGGACACTCTTGGGACTCTTAGCCAAACAACTGCCAGGACAACACTCCCAGCCATCCTGTCAGCACAGCCAGCCCACCCCACAGGGAAGCAGAGTCAAAAGGAAGGAAGCATGGGCATGCTGGGAAGGGGGTGGAGGCAATAGCATGATGGGAGTCGTAGTCACAGACATTGCTCAGCCTCACAACTGGCCCATCAACACCACCCTGAACCATGCTCACATCACAGGGAGTGGAGAAGGACTCACAAGATGGCTGACACTGGCTACTGCTGTGGGGAGCACAAGGCCCTGCTGCCAACTGTGCACCAACAAACAGCAGGACACCACTGACTGACATCCTGAGAGACAACTTACACTCCCTGCAATGCAAGCACGTTCCATGGTGGGATATCCGGCTGGCTGGGTGGGAAGGGGGACTTGCAGCACTGACCATAGTCACCAGCACCTCCCCTCACACCCCCAACACAAACTCCACAGTACCCACCTGGTAGAATGCAATGCCCTCCATCCTAACACAAGATCCCACAAAGCACCACCACCCTGGGTTATGTTGTGTGAAGCACAGGGACACTCTTGGGACTCTTAGCCAAACAACTGCCAGGACAACACTCCCAGCCATCCTGTCAGCACAGCCAGCCCACCCCACAGGGAAGCAGAGTCAAAAGGAAGGAAGCATGGGCATGCTGGGAAGGGGGTGGAGGCAATAGCATGATGGGAGTGGTAGTCACAGACATTGCTCAGCCTCACAACTGGCCCATCAACACCACCCTGAACCATGCTCACATCACAGGGAGTGGAGAAGGACTCACAAAATGGCTGACACTGGCTACTGCTGCGGGGAGCACAAGGCCCTGCTGGGAACTGTGCACCAACAAACAGCAGGACACCACTGACTGACATCCTGAGAGACAACTTACACTCCCTGCAATGCAAGCACGTTCCATGGTGGGATATCCGGCTGGCTGGGTGGGAAGGGGGACTTGCAGCACTGACCATAGTCACCAGCACCTCCCCTCACACCCCCCAACACAAACTCCACAGTACCCACCTGGTAGAATGCAATGCCCTCCATCCTAACACAAGATCCCACAAAGCACCACCACCCTGGGTTATGTTGTGTGAAGCACAGGGACACTCTTGGGACTCTTAGCCAAACAACTGCCAGGACAACACTCCCAGCCATCCTGTCAGCACAGCCAGCCCACCCCACAGGAAGCAGAGTCAAAAGGAAGGAAGCATGGGCATGCTGGGAAGGGGGTGGAGGCAATAGCATGATGGGAGTGGTAGTCACAGACATTGCTCAGCCTCACAACTGTCCCATCAACACCACCCTGAACCATGCTCACATCACAGGGAGTGGAGAAGGACTCACAAGATGGCTGACACTGGCTACTGCTGTGGGGAGCACAAGGCCCTGCTGCCAACTGTGCACCAACAAACAGCAGGACACCTCTGACTGACATCCTGAGAGACAACTTACACTCCCTGCAATGCAAGCACGTTCCATGGTGGGATAACTGACTGGGTGGGTGGGTGGGTGGGAAGGAGGTCTGGCTGTCAACCAAACACAATCAATGCAGACCATGTTCACACCCCAGAGAATACATAGAAATGCCCAAATAATGCAGGACAATGTGCCACACCAATATCAACCCCTGACTGTGACGACTTAGGACAATACAATGTACAGGCCCGCACCCAGAGGCACAGTCACAACTGTCAGGTGTGTCAACCACTGATGCCTGCAGAAACATGACATACATTGTTTGTGTCTCCCAAAAACAGGTGATGATAGGGACACAGCAGCAGACGCTGAGGAGTCCCAGTCCCAGGCTCAAGAGGATGCCGAGCTCACTGGCGTCGTACAGCCTCTGTCCTCCTCGGACGATGAAGAACAACCTGGCACATCCGGTGCAAGTCAACATGCTGCACCAGCAGGACCACCAGCTGCAGCACCAGCAGGTCCACCAGCTGCACCCCCTGCACCCACCCCTCCAACGACTGTCACCACGAATACCATCCCTGCCGACATGGACAGAATAAGGAACAACACCAGCGCAGTGACCCTGGACCAACCTGGGGCCATGGACACCACCACCACCACCAACCCCGAGGTGGACCAGGGTTATCTGTGCGTGCAACTGCACACACTGCACATGTCAGCAGGGGTGGTGGGAGGGGTGGGAGACAGAGGTCGCTGCTTGCAGACGTTGCTGGTGTGCATGAAGACCCACAACTGGTACGCATAGCTGATGCGTACCAGTCCAGCACCGGAGAGCTCAGCCAGGTAGTGGGGCTCCTCAGAGACATCAAACAGCAGCAGGCTGCCCATCATGCCCGCTTGGACTCCCACATGTCCCATGTGGAGTCACACATGTCACGTGTGGACTCCCACATGTCACGTGTGGACTCCCACATGACCCGCGTGGAGTCCAAGTGGGATGTACTACATGAGATGACGGCGGTGCACAGGGACATTTTACAATGCCTCCGCCAGATGAACAGCAACCAGTCCACACCTCCCTGTGTGCCAACAACATCTGGTACCGAACAAACTGCAACTGCCACAGGGAGGGAGGAGGACTCTGGCGGAGAGTCCCCTGCACCGCAGCAGCCTGCACTTGAGGGCCCCCCAAGAAGAGGGGTCGTCCGAGGAGGGGAAAGTGAGAGGCTGATGGCCAAGCGCAACTCCCAGGAAGCCTGAACCTGTTCTGGATTTTCGCCTTTGTGCACAGACTGTTCACCCTGTTGATGGCAACACTACTCCCACACATTGCATGGGGAGTACAAGTTGGAACAATGTGTCAGACAACTGTGGCCCCGATACTGGGGATCCTGTCTACCTGGACTTTCTATTCATCTAGGAACTTGGGATTGCAAGATTCATGTACAGCACAATCCATCCTATGCACTATTATCACAGATGTATCACAATAAACACAATAATACACCATACTTGCCTCTGTCGTGATTCCAACGTGGGTGCTGTTATGGGGATGATGAACAACAAAATTACACTGTGTATGCGAACTGCAACAGCAAGGACAACACAGGCATGTGAGTACAGGCAACGTGACACATATGAGGGAGACACACCACCAGGGCTACACAACACATACACACCTAGGCCATCTGACTCATTGCCTACACTGATGTTGCCAGGGAAGACGGTGCAATGCACAGACACCACACCCATTCCCAGTTGTAGTCAAGTAGCCCACAGGTGCAGTAAGCAAATGGCAGTCAAATGTGTGACCACAGACAACGCACATCACTAAGTGAAGCACAGGTTTATTACACAGTAGCAACATGCCGTAACCACTACAGATGCAAGGTAACCCCACCTGGTAGCGGGCACACAGTCAACAACTGTAGACAGAAGGAAGTCCATGGGTGTGGCGCACATCACCTGTAGGGACACAACAGCTACCAGCCTGGATGTGCAATCACGTTGTCGGTGGACACAGTTGACCAAACGAATCTGAAAGTACCCTGTGAAGGACAGAAATGACACACAGTCAAAAGCAATGGAGTACAGGACAGAACAGCAAAACTCATGCACAATACATGTTACAAGATACCCACCCAGAACCAAGTTAGCATGTGAACACTGTTGGGGAGTACAGCCCACCTGTAAGCACACATCGCAACACACATCCAGTCAAGTAGCCCATGGACACACTCCAACAGCACCAGAGCACCACCCACACATCATGCCAACTCACATCATTGACATGACACCTCAGGATACTCACATTCAGCTAAAGAAGTTGGTGATGAGCTGTGTGCGGACATCACCATCACCATCATCATCATCATCGTCACTGGCATCGTGTTCCAGGCCAGGATCCTCCACAGGTGGCGGATGTTGGTCATCGTCATCCTGGATGAGAGGCAACTCCTTCCGCACTGCCAGGTTGTGGAGCATGCAGCAGACGATGATAATCTTGCACACTTTCGCAGGGGCATATGGGAGGGACCCTCCGGTCTTGTCCAGGCAGCGGAGCGGCTCTTCAGGAGACCAAAGGTCCGCTCAATCACTCTCCTGGTCCGACCATGTGCCTCATTGTAGCGCATCTGGGCAGGTGTCACAGGGTTCCTGAGGGTGTCAGCAACCACGGCATGTTGGGGTATCCCGAGTCACCTACGGACAGACAAGTGCACATCAGCTGACTTGGAAAAGTGGGCGGAATACTACAGATCAGATCACACACAATGGCACAAAGTCAGTACACACCGACAAGCCAGGCACGCTGGTTCTGCATCTGTGCCATCAACCTGGGGATGCGACTACTCCTCATCACAAAGGCATCGTGTGCTGAACCAGGGAAACGGGCACACACGTGTGTGATGGTCATGTCTGCAAGACACACCACCAGTGCATTGACCGAGTGGTAGTGCTTGCGGTTCCTGTAGGCCTGCTCCTGGGCCTGTGGTGGTACCAAAGCCACATGTGTCCCATCAATGGAGCCAATGACATGCGGCATCCTCCCCAGGGCATAAAAGTCACTCTTCACGTCAGTGAGTCGTCGCAGTCTAGGGAAATAGATGTACCGGTTCAGGAAGAGCAACATTGCCGCCAAAACATCGCGGAGCACACGGCTGAACATGGTCTGTGACATCCCACCAGCAGACGCCACAGTATGTTGGAAGGTACCGGTGGCAAAGAAGTGTAGGGCTGCCATCACCTTCACCTTGGGGGTCAGCGCTGTAGGATACGGCCGGCCAGGCTGCAAATGTGGGGACAACTGCACTGCCAAATCCTCAATCAGCTGCCTGGTGAAGCGGTACCGTCGGATGCTGTCCCGTTCCACCATCGTTGCCAGGTCTGGGAATGGCCGATGGACAGCAGGAGCCCTGCAGTGCAGAGGAGAAGTAAGCAAGATCGTCAGTCACCCCACATATGCGGCATTGAACACACTCAAGATCCCAACATACATCATCATGAGGCACAACTACATGAAGTGTGCAGTACCGGAACGACATGTATGGTACATACATGGCCAACATCTGTCAACACGGTCCTACAGGTGGCATCAATTTGTCCCAGGTTGGCCCATTGGATATCATGATGCTGTGTCACAGTCACCCCCAGTGACATGTGAGGACAGATGTGCCCCAGGCACCACAGCTCAACGACAGGCACATTCCCAGGGACCCTGTAATGCCACATGGACACTGGCATCACCTGGAGTATCATGTGTACACCACAACAAAACAAACATGACCCCCACAGGTAGTGGCCACACTTGCCATGGCAGGAGAGCCATGGACGTCTGTGACACACACGCACAACATCAGAGTCCATGCACACACAACGTGGATGTGGAGACTGTCTCCCATTGTGCACATGAAATCAGAGACATTGTAAACACTACATGCACAAAGACTGTGGAGGGCCATCACTATTGTGCCACTGGGACACCCTGGCTCAAACATACCGTCCCACATGGGACTCACGGGGTATGTGACATGACATACACAAACACCACTGTGAAATGTGACCATGGCACATGCACAGATATGAACAGTTGCACATCACAGTGGTCACGTACACGTAACACCCAGGATCCTGTCCCCATTAACACGTGCACAGCCTGGGGGTGGCTGCCCACAGGTGACACCCACAGGACAAAATGTACACCAACATACACACAATAGGAAATGCAGCCTTACATGCCTTATGATAAGGTTTGGACAGGCTGTCGTGATGTAGGTGTGCCCCTCACTCCCTGGGAGCTATCTGTGGCTGGCATATGTCCATCTGAGACAGGCATGCTGACATATGCCAGTCACATGTACAGTGATGCGTTGAACAGCAATGGACCGATCGGTGCCTCCGGCCGGCCCATTGCTTTCAATGTGTGCGGGTACGCGTTGTACCCCTGTGCGCGTTGTACTGCAATGGACCGATCGGTGCCTCCGGCCGGCCCATTGCATTCAATGTGTGCGGGTGCGCGTTGTACCCCTGTGCGCGTTGAACAGCAATGGACCGATCGGTGCCTCCGGCCGGCCCATTGCATTCAATGTGTGCGGGTACGCGTTGTACCCCTGTGCGCGTTGAACAGCAATGGACCGATCGGTGCCTCCGGCCGGCCCATTGCTTTCAATGTGTGCGAGTGCGCGTTAGTACCCCTGTGCGCGTTGTACTGCAATGGACCGATCGGTGCCTCCGGCCGGCCCATTGCATTCAATGTGTGCGGGTACGCGTTGTACCCCTGTGCGCGTTGTACTGCAATGGACCGATCGGTGCCTCCGGCCGGCCCATTGCATTCAATGTGTGCGGGTACAGCGTTGTACCCCTGTGCGCGTTGAACAGCAATGGACCGATCGGTGCCTCCGGCCGGCCCATTGCATTCAATGTGTGCGGGTACGCGTTGTACCCCTGTGCGCGTTGTACTGCAATGGACCGATCGGTGCCTCCGGCCGGCCCATTGCATTCAATGTGTCGGGTGCAGCGTTGTACCCCTGTGCGCGTTGAACAGCAATGGACCGATCGGTGCCTCCGGCCGGCCCATTGCATTCAATGTGTGCGGGTGCAGCGTTGTACCCCTGTGCGCGTTGAACAGCAATGGACCGATCGGTGCCTCCGGCCGGCCCATTGCATTCAATGTGTGCGGGTACGCGTTGTACCCCTGTGCGCGTTGTACTGCAATGGACCGATCGGTGCCTCCGGCCGGCCCATTGCATTCAATGTGTGCGGGTACGCGTTGTACCCCTGTGCGCGTTGTACCTCAATGGACCGATCGGTGCGCACCCATTGACAATGGGCTTGCCTGGCAACGGACGCGTTTTCGAATATTCGAGCGAGTCGGTTGCTGGAAAATCAGTTGGTCACCCACAACAATGTTGCAAAATCATGTATGTCATGAAGTTGAAATTTTGAAGGATGCTGTGGGCGTGTTTTGGTGCTGCTATTCCATGGATTGGCCAGATTCAGAAGATGCAAACGACTTGGACCTATCACTTTGGACACAAGGGACAGTATCTGCCTCTCCAGCACATATATATTGCTGCATGTTCCCCTGAGAGCCCACTTGCCTGCACTACATGCTCCAGGACGACATCTGCCACTGCACTGCTGCTGTCTCTGCCCCTCTGGACCCTGCAATGGCACGTACTGTGGAGAGAGCCCCAGCCTTCAGCCTTGAAGAGAACCAGGCCCTGCTGGACAGCCTACTTCCACAGTACAGCAAGCTGTATGGGACACCAGGGGAGCAGGTGAGTGTTCTGTGCACTGCCTTTCTGAATGTGCATTTTGTCTGACTAGCAAGGCTGAGAGTCAGCACACCACTGGCTAGCAGGCTCACTGAGTAGTTGTCACCCCCATAGTGTGTAGTGACTTGCACTGGACAGGTATGGTGCAGTGACAGTGCTTCTGAACAGGGTTTTACTCCCCATGCTATGATACCATGTAGTGACTTCTGGAAAACTGTCCATGGGCAGCCGTGCACTGCCTGGGTACACCATGTGCCCCTGTGATTGCGACATGTATATGCAACTGTGTCATGCACGGATATGTTGCATGTGTAGTAATGGCCTTATCACTTTGTCATCCTGACAGGCTTCTGCCCATCGGAAGCATGAGATCTGGAAGGACATCGTCCGGGCTGTCCGGTCCGTGGGGGTCTACAAGCGCCGGATCCGCAACTGCCAAAAGAGGTGGCAGGACCTTCGGGGCTGGACCCGGAGGATTGCACGGGTCCAGCTGAAGCTGTCGCCTCCTCGCAGGAGGGGCGGAACACGGACCCTGACCCCCACATGCTCAGGATCCTGGCGGTGGTCTTTCCAGACCTGGATGGGCAGCTGAAGGCCAGAGAGCAGCAAGGAGGGGTGAGTCAAAGACTGCACTGTGTACTCTGTCTAACATGTTATGTGCCCTCCTCGGGCCAGGTTGAACTGCCACAGTACAGCAGTCATGTTGTCCAGGAGCCATGTCCCTCTATTGTGCACTGCCCACTCCTCATCTGATACCCAGGTGTGGCCCTTACATGCAGGGAATTCTGTCACTTAGGACTGTGTCCTTGCAGTTTGCTTGACTCAAGGTGGGAGACAGCATCTGTTTCCCTGACTCTGTGGTGGGCATCATGGGTGGGTCCATTGCTTACACAATGCCTGTATTCTGACATGTAGGGTAGTGTCACAGGTCTCCCATATGTCCAATAGGTATGACCTGGACAGATGAGGGTTAAGAGGATGTGTTGTGGGGGGATGTACATGTGCACTTGTGCAGCTCCAGGACTTGCATTCCCCATGACCTACTATTGTGACACAGTGCAGAGTGTTGTTGTCTGGCTGCAAAGTCATACATCACTGAGACAGTGATGTATGACTTTGCAGTCATGCCTCCGCCATGGCATGTGTCTACTGATTGGTGATCCTGCAGGGGAGTGACATGTGCTACATGCACACCATAGTGGCGCTGGCTATCAGGACATGGGTGCATCATGGTGTCTGTCGCTGGTATGCATCACATGCATTTCCTATTTGACTCTGGGCATCCCTTACATCCGTAAACCTGTACTGACTCAGTGGCAAGAGCTGTGATGTGTCCACACCGTGTCCTCTGCACTGTCCAACTACTGTGTACTTGGTGCATGTGTCAACACTGGGGTGTTGCAATCCAACAGACACCAGACAGATGGGTGCAAGGCCATGTGGGATGTGAGTGCCATGCTTGGCATCAGACTGACAATTGACTTCTCCTGTTCAATTAGGGCACTTTTAGCAATGTACAACTAATGATGCCAGGGCTTGCTCTGTAATGTGCTGTGCTCACAGTGGTGTGTGCGTTTGGTGCAGGTGACTGATGTCTGTCTGTTTCCCCATTGTTTGCAGATACATCCACGGCCACGGAAGGGGACAGCTCCACGGACCAGGAGGAGCCGGAGAGCCAGACTGGGTCAGCAGCCGAGGAGTGGTCGGAGGGACCCAGTGGCACGGAGGGCGAGGGGAGCCACACCGAGGAGTCCTCAGCAGCATCCACCTCAGCTGAGGACCAGAGCAGCTCGGAGGATGACTCCCTTGTGGAGGCGGGTGTCAGCAGCCACCACACCCCAGCTAGTGTTGCTGTCCCCGCCACCACCAGCACCACCACCGCCCTCCCATCGGCTCCCATTCCCCAGGTCCGTGGAGGCTCCCATGTCCGGGAGCGTGTCTCCTTTGGGCCAGGCACCGCACCCCTGCCCCTGTGTCCCCTGCTGCCCTGAGTGAGGAGTCTGTGTACCTCCTTCGCCAGCTCCATGTAGGGCAGACAGCCATGCTGAGTGTCCTCCATGCGCACACCGCGCTGTTGACTCAGCTGGTGTCGTTCATGGAGGGCATCTCATCGGGCATGTCTGACCTACAGAGGGCAATAGGTCCATGGACTCCTCCCTGACGGCAGCAGTGTCCCTCCTCAAACGGTCCCTCACCCCTCCTGCCTCTGCTCCATCCACACTCCCCAGCACCTTACCCATCCCAGGCACACACACACTGGCACAGGCACACACCAGCACACACACATCCAGCACACTGACACACACGCCAATGACAAAACGCACACGCACGCACATTCAGGGGACTGAAGCCAGACTCACAGGGGATGGGGCCCTGGAACACACACACGCATCCACATGCACTGCGCAGTCCTCAGTTCCCTCTCCCTCCAAAGCACCCTCCCTTGCCTCACCTGCAACCCCAAAGTCACAGCAGCTCTTCCTCTGTGACCTCGGCCTCTTCCCCACCGATGAAGCTGCTCCAGCATCCCGGGGGAAGAGGAAGCCCACCCACACGGAGCAGAGTGCCCCTCGCCCCCGGACACCCTCCCCCAGGCGCAGACGGACTGAGGCCCCCACCCGCAAGTCCCCCGGAGTGCTAAGAGCAAGACCCCGCCACCACCCTGCAGCTCAGGCACAAGGTCTCCGTCCTCCATCCCTCAGGCCCCCACTGCACAGGTGCCCCCACCACACCCTGCCCCAGGTTCCCCCACCCACAGATATACCATCCCCAAGATGCTCCGGCCTTCTCCCCCTGCCACTTGCTCTCCCAGCACCACACCCCCCGCTGCGCTTGTCTGTGCCACTGATGTGGTGAGGGTGTCCCCCCTCTGTCCAACCCACCTTGCCTGTTCCCCATTCTCCTCCCCTGGAGGTAGGCACTGCAGTGGAGTCCACTACCGCCCTGTCTGACTTGGGCACTGCAGTGGCGGACCTGTCCACCCCATCTGCAGGGTCCACTGCAGTTGTGCCGGCACCCACGACATCTGTGTCATGCCCCCAGTTGTGCCGGCACACACCATGTCAGACACCTCCACTGCAGTTGTCAGTGGCTCTCCTGCACCCACCACCCCTTCCCTGACTCCCCCTGGTGAGCCCTGATCCTGTCCCTGCGGTGCCTGGCCTGCCCCCGGTTGCCCCTCCTAGTGGATTGTCCCTGGTATTGTGCAGGCATGCGTAGGGTGACATCTGCCAGTGTCACCCTGTTTGAACTTTGACAATGGACTGGCCATTGGCCTTTGCTCTTTTTCAGGACTTCGTTTGGCCTCAACACATATGCTGAATAAAGCAACTTTCTTTTCTCTAGTGCTCATGCTTCAGATGTACATGTTGTTGGTGCAGCTAACCATGCCCTTGCTGCAGTGATGGTGATATCTGGTCTCATGATTATGAAGTGTTACTGTGCAGGAACCCATGTGGTCCAGGGGAATGTGTCCTATCATGTGGTGTATCCATGTCATCAATAGCAGCATCTGAGGGTGTCATGTGTTCAGTATTTGGCAATGGGTTTCCTACTTACATTGGCAATTTCATATCTGTGGCTTCCACCCCTGCACATCTGTTGTGCCTGCCATCGTTGCATTTGTCTACTTCCCTGACCGTGTTGCCATCTCCAGTGGACATGCAGGTTTGGGCATCAATGGGGAGGGACTCATCCGTGTAGTCAGTGCAACATTGCTATACAAGTGTGTTGGATCTGTGCTGATGATTCCGTTGGCACATCCATGACCAGGCTGATGTGATGGGAGCCCTCATTTGGTGCTAATTGTTGATTGTGTGACCAAGTGCTCAGCTGACATGATGGGGCCCTACTGAGGCAACATATGGCACAGCTTTCCTCACACAGGAGTGGAGTCCCCTCATGGCAGTGTGTACACGTGTGACATTGCCTGCGCCCAAGGTGTGTGTTGTATGTGCATGTCTGTGTGTTCACTTCCATTCATCTGCGCATGCTGTGATCCCTAGTGTTGTACCTGTTTGTGATGCTTGCTGACTTGAGCTATGTTCCCCCAAAGTCTTCTCCCTGTGTTCTCTGTGATGTGGGTGCATGGCACATTACTGGTCATCAGGGTGTCACCCATAGGTGTGTTTGCTGTCAGGGCAGAGTTTGTGTGCTGACGCAGATGGGTCACAGTCAGGTTTCCCTTTGGCACTTGTTGTTTGCCCCTGTCATGTGATTTCCAGTTTGTGTTATCTTTCAGTGATTGTGACACGTTGTGTGTGTGACTGCTGGCACTCCTTAGGGTCCGGGCTGCAATGTTGGTTGTTGTCTATGTGTGTTCTTTGTGGGTGACCTTGGCTTCTTCATTGGTGTGTGACTGTGGCTGGGATCCCATTGGTCGGTGTGGTATTGCCGTCATGTCCATGTACAGAGTAGTGTGCAGTGTGTCAGACATTCAGGAGTCTTGTTGAGTGTCCATGTGTGATGTGTTTCTACACCTTGGTTCCCACCCACCACCCTGGAATAGTCATGGGTGCATGTGCAATGTCACCAGTGCATGTGTACTTCACTGCTGCACATTGTTGGAGGTCGAGGGTGTGGTGTTGAGTGTGTGCAGATGAGAGTTGTTGCCCGGCTAGTCCCCTGCCTCCATGTTGGCCTTGGCTTACTGGCCATGCTGATTGATTTGTGCTTGTGTAGGTGTGATGGTAGTTAGTTGCTCAGGACACCTGACTGTGGTTCACAGTGTGAACGACATTTAGCTTTGTCATCACAGTGGTATTTTTCTTCAGCCCAGGGTCACCACATTGTGGGGGCCCTGGGGGTGGTGCTGTGGTGTGTCTGTGACTTGCTGTGTCAGTTGTTGTTCCTACGTGCCTGTGTGACATGTGTGTTTTGTGCTCCCTCTCACCTGTCAATGCCTGCTTGCCCACATAGGGGATTTGGATCCATGAGTTAGCTTAGTGTGGCAGTGTATGCACATCTGTATGATTGGTATTCAGCTCTCCTCATGTGTTGTGTTGTTGCCTGGGGACACTGGCACCCCCACCCCTCACCTGCTGTGTATGATGACAGTGTTGGTCTGCCTGTTTGTGTTTGTGCATCTGCACCACTGCATTGGCATATCTTGGGTGTGCCATTGGCTGTATGTTGTTTGGTGTGTTTCCCCTGCTGTCCCTGGGACTCCTAGGTCATCGGTCAGCACAGTGATCATGGTTTGTGTGTCCCATTGCTGCCATGGTATGGTATCTGTTCACCTCACATCTGCTGTCTCCACAGGGTATCTGCATTTGTGTGCCCATTGGTGCAAATATGTGGTTCTGCATTCTGATGGTCACTTCTGTCATTGTGTCATTGATGACTGTTGACGGTCTCAGCCCCCATGGGTGTTGTTTGTCTGCACATGGCCAAAGGAATGTTTCATTTGCACTGCAGTATTTGGCTCCCCCAATTTATGTTGCAATGGGACACATACACTACTTTGCCACAGATGAGTTTTTGGTTCTGTGACCAGGAATGATCCATGCAGTTTGGCAGTTGCAGCTCTTTCTTTGTTAACAATTACCTTTTGGTCACTGTGATGATGAGGGTGTAGACCCCATTGCCACAATGGTCAAAATGTGCTTCAGCTATGGACCCCACACTTACCTTTTGGTCACTGTGATGATGGGGGTTTAGACCCCATTGCCACAATGGTCAAAATGTGCTTCAGCTATGGACCCCACACTTACCTTTTGGTCACTGTGATGATGGGGGTTTAGACCCCATTGCCACAATGGTCAAAATGTGCTTCAGCTATGGACCCCACACTTGCCTTTTGGTCACTGTGATGATGGGGGTTTAGACCCCATTGCCACAATGGTCAAAATGTGCTTCAGCTATGGACCCCACACTTGCCTTTTGGTCACTGTGATGATGGGGGTTTAGGCCCCATTGCCACAATGGTCATGGGCTGCTTGCATTGTGGGTGCCACACACATATATGTGTGGCACATGTGCTAGGGGTCACATTGTATGTTCAATGTCATGTTCGGTGTTGTAGGCATTTGACACAGCCTGCTCACACGCTTGTCATGGTGGTGGGGGATGTCTTAATCTTGCATTCCCTAGGTTGTGGTGTGCTTGTTGTGTCATGCATTGTCCATCCTATGAGTGGGGGTGGTAGTAGTGGTAGGCATCCTGCCCCCTGGCTAAGGGTGGTAGTAGTGGTAGGCATCCAGCCCCCTGGCTAAGGGTGGTAGTAGTGGTAGGCTTCCTGCCCCCTGGCTAAGGGTGGTAGTAGTGGTGGGCATCCTGCCCCCTGGGTGAGGGTGGTAGTAGTGGTAGGCATCCTGCCCCCTGGCTAAGGGTGGTAGTAGTGGTAGGCATCCAGCCCCCTGGCTAAGGGTGGTAGTAGTGGTAGGCATCCAGCCCCCTGGCTAAGGGTGGTAGTAGTGGTAGGCATCCAGCCCCCTGGCTAAGGGTGGTAGTAGTGGTAGGCATCCTGCCCCCTGGCTAAGGGTGGTAGTAGTGGTGGGCATCGTGCCCCCTGGCTAAGGGTGGTAGTAGTGGTGGGCATCCTGCCCCCTGGGTGAGGGTGGTAGTAGTGGTGGGCATCCTGCCCCCTGGGTGAGGGTGGTAGTAGTGGTGGGCATCCTGCCCCCTGGCTAAGGGTGGTAGTAGTGGTGGGCATCCTGCCCCCTGGGTGAGGGTGGTAGTAGTGGTGGGCATCCTGCCCCCCTGGGTGAGGGTGGTAGTAGTGGTGGGCATCCTGCCCCCTGGCTAAGGGTGGTAGTAGTGGTGGGCATCCTGCCCCCCTGGCTGAGGGTGGTAGTAGTGGTGGGCATCCTGCCCCCCTGGGTGAGGGTGGTAGTAGTGGTGGGCATCCTGCCCCCTGGCTAAGAGGTGGTAGTAGTGGTGGGCATCCTGCCCCCTGGGTGAGGGTGGTAGTAGTGGTGGGCATCCTGCCCCCTGGGTGAGGGTGGTAGTAGTGGTGGGCATCCTGCCCCCTGGCTAAGGGTGGTAGTAGTGGTAGGCATCCTGCCCCCTGGCTAAGGGTGGTAGTAGTGGTGGGCATCCTGCCCCCTGGCTAAGGGTGGTAGTAGTGGTAGGCATCCTGCCCCCTGGCTAAGGGTGGTAGTAGTGGTAGGCATCCAGCCCCCTGGCTAAGGGTGGTAGTAGTGGTGGGCATCCTGCCCCCTGGCTAAGGGTGGTAGTAGTGGTGGGCATCCTGCCCCCTGGGTGAGGGTGGTAGTAGTGGTGGGCATCCTGCCCCCTGGCTAAGGGTGGTAGTAGTGGTAGGCATCCAGCCCCCTGGCTAAGGGTGGTAGTAGTGGTAGGCATCCAGCCCCCTGGCTAAGGGGTGGTAGTAGTGGTGGGCATCCTGCCCCCTGGCTAAGGGTGGTAGTAGTGGTGGGCATCCTGCCCCCTGGGTGAGGGTGGTAGTAGTGGTGGGCATCCTGCCCCCTGGGTGAGGGTGGTAGTAGTGGTGGGCATCCTGCCCCCTGGCTAAGGGTGGTAGTAGTGGTGGGCATCCTGCCCCCCTGGGTGAGGGTGGTAGTAGTGGTGGGCATCCTGCCCCCTGGCTAAGGGTGGTAGTAGTGGTAGGCATCCTGCCCCCTGGCTAAGGGTGGTAGTAGTGGTGGGCATCCTGCCCCCCTGGCTGAGGGTGGTAGTAGTGGTGGGCATCCTGCCCCCTGGCTAAGGGTGGTAGTAGTGGTGGGCATCCTGCCCCCTGGCTAAGGGTGGTAGTAGTGGTAGGCATCCAGCCCCCTGGCTAAGGGTGGTAGTAGTGGTGGGCATCCAGCCCCCTGGCTGAGGGTGGTAGTAGTGGTGGGCATCCTGCCCCCTGGCTAAGGGTGGTAGTAGTGGTAGGCATCCTGCCCCCTGGCTAAGGGTGGTAGTAGTGGTGGGCATCCTGCCCCCCTGGGTGAGGGTGGTAGTAGTGGTGGGCATCCTGCCCCCTGGGTGAGGGTGGTAGTAGTGGTGGGCATCCTGCCCCCTGGCTAAGGGTGGTAGTAGTGGTAGGCATCCTGCCCCCCTGGGTGAGGGTGGTAGTAGTGGTGGGCATCCTGCCCCCTGGCTAAGGGTGGTAGTAGTGGTGGGCATCCTGCCCCCCTGGGTGAGGGTGGTAGTAGTGGTGGGCATCCTGCCCCCTGGGTGAGGGTGGTAGTAGTGGTGGGCATCCTGCCCCCTGGCTAAGGGTGGTAGTAGTGGTAGGCATCCTGCCCCCTGGGTGAGGGTGGTAGTAGTGGTGGGCATCCTGCCCCCTGGCTAAGGGTGGTAGTAGTGGTAGGCATCCTGCCCCCGTGGGTGAGGGTGGTAGTAGTGGTGGGCATCCTGCCCCCTGGCTAAGGGTGGTAGTAGTGGTAGAGCATCCTGCCCCCTGGCTAAGGGTGGTAGTAGTGGTAGGCATCCTGCCCCCGTGGGTGAGGGTGGTAGTAGTGGTGGGCATCCTGCCCCCCTGGGTGAGGGTGGTAGTAGTGGTGGGCATCCTGCCCCCTGGCTAAGGGTGGTAGTAGTGGTAGGCATCCTGCCCCCGTGGCTGAGGGTGGTAGTAGTGGTGGGCATCCAGCCCCCTGGGTTGGGGTGGTGGCACGCATTCAGGCCCCTGTGTGCATATGTGGCATTGGTGATGGGCATCCCGCCCCTATGGTGCTGCTGTTGCTGGTGTAAGTATATTCAGATTCCCAGTGTATGTGTGTGATGTGTCGTGTACGTGTTGTATGTGTTTTGTGGTTGGTGTCTGACTTACCTTCTGCGCCGTACGCGTCCGTGCCTGTTCCGGTAGTAGATGTAGAATATTGGTATGATCGGGACGAAGGATTCATGGTTGGTTCGTGTCGTTCGTCCTTCTCGTTGCTTCGCGTCGTCCTCGTCGCTTGGCCCGTCCTCGTCGCTTCGCTTCGTCCTCGTCGCTTCGCGTCGTCCTCGTCTGTGCTGTGTTCGTCTCGTAGCCGTGGATCGTGTTGTGGCGCGATTCGGAGCTTATGTGCGCCTCTCCCGGATGCTTTGACGTGCCGTGCGTAGCGGCGGGTTCGGCGCGTACGGAAGCGCATCGTACTTGTCCGGCCGGACGGGGCTGCATTTTCCCTTCCGTGCGACTCGATTCGGCGTTTCGGATTCGCCTCGGTCGGAGAACAGGACCTGGTTTGGGTGAGTACGGCTCGGCCGGAATTTTTGCTGTTGTGCGCATCGTACTTGCTCGTTCGGTGTGCTGTACGGATCGGTCGGGAAACTGGCTTTCGCATGGCTTTTTCCCGACCGAATAGTATTGGGTGCGCCTCCGACCGAGATCGGAATCGGCCCTTTATCTTTTCACGACTAGTGTCAGTTTTATGCCCCCATATCATAAAAATCTTTAATCGATCCTTAGAGCTAGCTTCCTTCCCACCCAAATAGAAGGAAACTGTGGTTTTTCCTCTATTAAAAAAAACAGGCCTAGATATTTATGACCCAGCAAACTACAGACCGATCTCACAGCTACCGTACCTATCCAAGGTCCTGTAGAGACTTGTCAACAGACAGCTCACTTCTTTTATCGAGACCAATAACTTATTGGACCCCTCCCAGACCGGTTTTCGAACCAACAATAGCACTGAGGCCACTTTACTTGCGGTATCCGATAATATCAGATCCCTGGTTGACAAAGGTAGAGCCGTAGTACTGATCCTTCTGGATCTTACTGCTGTTTTTGATACCGTATCACATAACAACCTATTACGAATTCTCCATGAGAAGGGACTACATTCAAAAGCCCTTTCATGGTTCGCAACATTCCTGAAAAACAGAACCCAAAAAATCTAAATGGGCTCATGTTCCTCTACTCCAAAAGAGAACAAATATGGAGTCCCACAGGGAGCTTCTCTCAGCCCCACCTCTTTTTAATGCATATGTCTCTTCTCTAGCAGCCATCAGCAGGAAATGAGGCTTTGACATTTGCTCCTATTCCGACGATATGCAATTACTGAACCCCTTGGACGACAGATCGGCTAACACTGACACCAAGAGCAACCTGAGTAACTGCCTCACCGAAGTCGCAACATGGATGACAGATCACTGCCTAAAGCTAAACGCTGGAAAATCTGAGATTTTGCTCTTCGGGGGCGCACTCTCGATTTGGGACAGTAGCTGGTGGCCCCAAGTGCTGGGAACCGCCCCCGAACCCAAGCGTGTAGCTAGAAACTTGGGCATCTTATTCGATAACGTCCTATCCATGCAGGACCAAGTACACACGATATGTGGAAAAAGTTTCGCCACGCTGAAACGTTTTCGCAGACTTTTTCCTTGGATTCCCCTGAACTGCAGGAAAACAATAACTCAGGCTCTTTTTCTAAATAGGCTGGATTTCGGAAATGCGCTTTATGTGGGCATGCCTGACTACCTTTTCTCTCGCCTCCAAGTGGTCCAGAACGCAGCCGCTAGACTGATCTGTAATAAAAACAGATACAGCTCTGCATCCGACAGCTTGAAAGAGCTGCACTGGCTGCCGGTGCGCCAAAGAGCCAAATTCAAACTTCTCTGCTACGCACAAGAACCTTGAACGAGAACGGCCCACACATTTTGCGAGACAAGTTGGCGTTCCATGTTCCGTACCGCAACTTGAGATCGCGCCATCTGGCTCTTGCAAAAGTCAAACGCACCTCAAGAGTTAGGATGGGAGACCGCTCCTTCTCCAAATCAGCTGTTGTTCTATGGAACGACCTGCCCCATGACTTGTGCCTGAGAAATGATTATTTGCTTTTCAGAAAGAAGCTAAAAACGTTCCTGTTCCCCAGGCACTAAGTCAATTTAGTCATTTATTTAAATATAGTTGGAGCTTTAATTAAACACTTTCCCTTGCACCAATTTGTATGCGATCCTAGCGCCGTGATGTCCTTCGGTATGATTGTGCGCTCTACAAATACCACACAGAAATACAGAAATGTACACAATGCACAGTGCTCATCACATCCTCAGCAGACGTCAAATGTAACATGTCAAATGGACCACTCTCATCACCAGTTGCACCCTCAGTAATGTCTTGGACTGCACTCATATCACAACGTGAAGCTTAACAGCACACTCTGACATGCACACTTAACACATCACCACATCTCACAACAAGACACTTACATTGCTCAATGAATATGTCCTCAGTCATTCGCATTTCACCATACACCTACCCTACTCTGCTTAAGTTCTACAGATTGTCATTTCTAAAACAAATTCATCCACCGGTTCAAACACAACATACATCAACTATACAACACCTCACATGTCACCCTAAATTACACAACTTTTGTATACCCTTTACATACACTTATCCACTTTGTCAAAAATGACAAGTTTAACCTTGTCTCACTGTGGCCCTGTCACACCCACATATGACTTCCATGCTCCATACCCCCATTGAGTAATGCACTTTAACAACTATCCTCACTCACTGAAACTGCCCTGTTACAGACATCTCTCATCGTAGTGCCACAGACTAGAGCTCTCATCTCCTGTCATAATCCAACCTTGTCTAACTGGTTATACACCTATCACATCTACCTATTCCTACCATACCTTGCACAGGATTCAACCAGTCTAACAAGCTTGCATACTCTGATTCACACCCCGCATGTAAAACCACTCACATTGGGACAATGTGGATACTTCACGACTCCTACACAAGAACTGCCTATGAACTTAACTCATACCTTACACTCTCTGACAACTTCTAAATTTGTCCTGCCCCCATCACGTATGAGTCTCCACTCCAATTGAAAATCTGGAACACTAGTCTCTCTCACCTCTACCCTTGTTTAAGCTAGCTTAGCACATGCAACATGAACCTTGCACATCACATCTGCAGCCAAACCTCACATTAAAAAAAACACAACTTCCCCTGTGTGGCAACTAAGAGCATGGATGTGACACTGGCTCCTGGAGCATCTGCACAGCAGACAGACCCACAACACTTCTGTGCACCCACTGTCCACTCAGCTAACCACATGTAGCACAGGGCAATCCAACAGATATAACAGCACTCCTAGTTCAGCTCTGTGTGATCTGGAAGAGCATCAAGCATAGCTCAAAAGGACCCTATTGTCAGTCATGCACATATGACATCCTTCACACAAATCATATGCTCAACTATGACTGGTGTTTGATTGTAAATATGAAATCCAAGTTTGGCCAGACCAAACACACCATCCACATGATGTACCCTAACAAAAGCAGGATGGCTTGACTGACACATGAATTAGTCAGCACTGGACTATTGAGACCACAGACACCTTGCTGAACAGGAATATCTGCAGAAAGTGTAGTCCTTGGAGGCAACAGGGTCGGAAGACTGTGAGAATACTGCTTACCTTACACTCAGCATGGGCTTAGGAAATGTATCAGATGAGTACACAGCCATGAAGGGAATTTGCCTACAGTGGCGTGCCACCTGTGGCAAGGTTGGCATTGCCACTAGTCTACCAGACCTAAAGAAGGCACAGACATGTGCCCACCACTATCAAGTCACATGCAAGTATTGTACCATTACTTTGTGTAAATTGGTGTGTGCAAAGTCACTACCATGTAGTCCAACTCCATATGTATCCTGGTGTATTGATGAGACAGATGTCTTTCTGCACATCACAAACATATGCAGCATGCTTCTCCTAAACTGTTGCACTTTGAGACACTTGCACCATGTTGACATATGAAAGCATTACCTATGTGCAATTGTGATGTAAAAAGAGTACATGTTTGTGACTTCATGTCTCACTCATAGTCAAAACTGATATGGACGATGACACCCAGCAAATGTAGACACAAAAATCTTGACAACATACTGTCAAAGGGCACATACTCCATGGACCATATGCAATCCATGCCATACTAAAATCATTGTATACTTACACTACTAATTGTACATTATTTACAGTTAACTAAAAAACATTTTGTGGGACACAGAAATCAGAAATAAAAAACTGTAAACATGCTTTATTATGCATGTAAAAGCAGAAAAATAAATAGCAAAAGGCCAATGGCCAGTCCATAAATGTTCCTCGCCTTTATGGGCCAAAACATATTGCCCATCAACTCTTGCCTGCACATATACTGCAAGGGGTCACCTCCCCTGGGAGGGGCATCTAGGGGGCATGCCAGGCACCAAAGGGACAAAACTAGGAGGACTGGGTTGAGTTTTGGAAGGAATGGGATCAGGAGAGGTGGGTGGGTCCACTGCAGTGGTTGTCTCAGATTGAGGAGGAGGTGGGTCCACTGCAGTGGTAGGCTCAGACTGAGGGGGGGCAGCTGTAGCGGGAGGGCTCAGTGGAGGTGGGGATGGGCTGGGTTTTACCATTTTGGGGATGGTGTAATGCTTTATGGTGTGGTCAGGAATAGGGAGGGACTCAGACTCTTTGGGAGGGGTTTTTTTGGTGCGGGAGGTACTTGGCTGGGCTCGGGAAGTATGGTTTGGTGGAGGGGTTTTGGGTTTGGGAGACCGGGGGATTTTGGGGGGGCCTTTTTTTTTTCTCGGGGGCAGGTTTAGATGGCAGGGGCCGGGGGGTGGATTGCCTCTTCTTCCTGGGAGGGGATTTGTAGGTGTGGGTAGGGAAAAGGCCCAGGTCACAGAGGTGGAGTGCCTGGGCAGAGGGGGGAACAGGAGAGGCAAGGGTAGGGGTTGTGGAGGCAGAGGGTTCTGAGGTCTGCAGAGTGTCTGTGGATGCATGTGTGTTGTCTGCTGGTATGTCCCTGGTGGTGAGTGTGCTGTCTGTCTCCTGAGTGTGTGTGGGTTTGGGCTTGAGTTGTGTGTTTGTGTGCTGCGTGTGGCTGTTGAGGTGTGTGCATGTGTATGTTTGCATGTGCTTGGGTCAGGTAGGGTAGTTGGGACTGTGAATGGGGAAGAGGCAGGAGGGGTGAGGGACTGCTGAGCTGGGACACTGCTGCCATCAGTGTAGAGGCCACAGCCTGATTAGATCTCTGTAGGGCAGACATGTTCGAGTGAATGCCCTCCAGAAATTATACCATTTGAGTCAAATGATTGTATGCACCTGGAGGACATTCAGCACTGCTGTCTGCCCCACAGAGATCTGCATCAGGATGTCAATGGCCTCCACACTCAGGGCAGCAGGGGAGACCGGGGCAGGGGGTGAGGTGCCTGGCGCGAAGGAGATGGGGCCCCTTCCATGTGAGTGGCTACAGACACTGGGCCTGGGAGCAGCTGGGAGGGTGGAGATGGGAGTGGTGGTGGTGGACTCTGATGTCGAGGAATCATTCCCTGTCTCCTCCACCACCACAAGGGAGTCATCACTGGAGCCGGAGTAGTCTTTTGATGCTGCAGATGTTGTATCAGACCTGCCCTCAGTGTGGCTCCCATCACCCTCTGCGCCACTGGGTCCCTCCTCCTCCGACTCAGCACTGGACCCAGACTGGTGAACTGCTCCCCCTTCATCCGTGGCACTGCCTCCTCCGCTGGCCATAGATGATGCTGTGAACAAGAAGGAAAAAGAATCACATAAGTCATCCGTATTTACTTAACACATAGGTAACATCACAATTCTTCACAGTTCAAACAACTGCATCATTTTGACTAGCGCTATTACCTTTTGATACATTTACATACATGGCATTTGTCAGTCTGCCAGTTAACCATTGCTCCCTCACACATGATGTTATCTGCAACATTGGGTTATCAACATCAAATGCCACAACCACAATGTCAATTACTTCACTATGTAGCAGGTGATGTATCGTCTTTTGCTCTTGATGGTCTTGTGTCCTGACATACCTGTCTCATCTCCTGCAAGGGAATTTAGAGCTCACAATGGGAATAGGATTCACACAATTGAATTGAGACATGGTATCCATTCTGCAATCCCTAGTCATCGAATTGGGAACCATTGGCTCTAATGTCACAGGTCAGATGACTTCCTTGTCAAACTTTAAGCTGGCGTAGTCATTGCATGAGTCATGTCACACAGATAACAGTGATTGTGCTCATTTGTCCTGTAACTTAGGTTCTCTACTGTCAGGTCACACATCTGACTCTCATTGTGGAGGCACCAAGGTATTAGGCATAGCTAGGGTGAGAGGCACGTGGCACACTGTCATGTGTAATCTATGCACAGTGTCATGAAGATGAATCAGTATATTGTGCACATTGGAAACAGCTCACCATTTTCAGATGTGAACAATGGTCAACACACTTCCAAGTCCGATGACTGCATCTTCACAATGCTTCTGGTGGAACACCATGCCAATGGCCCGTCTGAGTGCATTGTCTGTACAGACCATTAGTACTGAACCTCTATTCTTCATGAGTCCAGTCAACACTGTGTACAAATCCTGTCTAGACTGCAGAAGTCCCCATTTGTATGGCCCAAGTCTGAATGTCCCTCACTTCTATTAGACATATTGCACACTTTCTACAGCTTACATTGCTCTTATTTTCCATCTCATTTTGTTAACTTATTTCAAAATGATGCATATTTTACATCTCTCAATCTGACAGTGATGCATCATACACATGGTTTACAAAGCCCCAAGTCTGAATAGTCAAGAGCATTTACACACGTCAACTGTTGTGAATGTGTATCTAACATCATACCTTACAATTTCAGCCATGTTTCAACCAGTGACCAAATGTTTGTCAATGAATGGCATGTGTTGTCACTGTTACAGAGTCAGACACATGGACTCACTCTATTGGATGGAGTAAATGTAAGATTCCACACAATCATGTGAAAGGCCAGGTGACCAAAGTTAGCATACCTGTAATTGACCCATGGGATACATTTGATTACACTGAGCAGCACAGCTGGGCCCTAAAATTGGCACACTGACCAAGCAAAACTCACCAAGCCTCAACATTGATGTCACCTGCTGCTGGGATGTATAGCATGGGCTTTTCACACTTGAGTGCTCCAATAACAACATACTTCACATATTTGTTGAAACCACACTGAGAACAGATCATACATTAGTCAATGTGCTGACACATGTCGAGCAATTTCATTACTCCAGAAGGTTATCTCCATGCACATGCTGTAATTAGTGCTTATCACATGAGCATGGCACCACTGTCACTACCCTGAACATAACTTCCTCACATGTCCTTTGAATAGAAACCCTCGTCTGTCACCATAACAACTGACAGCCAATGGCTCAGTAAGAATCGGTTATGATGCTGCTACCGCGTCCTTTGAATATAAACCTGCGTCTGTCACCCTAACAACTTACCACATATGGCACACATGGCTCTGTCCAAATCGGTTAGGATGCGGCTACCGCGTCCTTTGAATAATCGGTTGGCAGGGCAGACACTTCTGTAATTGATGTATTTTTGTGCATTACATGTATAGAGACAGTTTTTTCATGATGAAATGGACCTTTAAATGAATAGCTCACACTCCCATGAGGAGCTAACTTTGAGGGGCACATGACACACTGATTTTGAGGCTGATACCAACATGATACAAAAGTACTCCATTTACCCTCCTAGGCTTGGTAACTGTGCCAATGACTTTTTACAAGTCCATTCTTGACATTTCCACTGCATTTGGGGACTGTGTGACCCAGTGTGCAATCAGTGTGATTTCTGGTTGTAAATGTTTGGTGTTTAAGTCATGGAGAAAGCATTTACCTTTGAATGAGTAGACTGTGACTTAATGCAGCCACATCAGCTTGTGTTTGTTATGTGAATTAGTAGTGTATCTTTGTGTCCCAGATGTAAGTGGATGATGGTGTCATATATGCAACACCTACATTGTTCATGTTTTGCATATGTGATTGCATGTGTATTGCAGACATGACAACATGATAGTGTCCACCCTGTGACAGTAGTGTGCATGATTCACATTGTGAGACGCTGTGTGTATCATGTGTCCCACATATCTAGCATTACATGATCCTATTGTGGGTACCTTTTAACCATGTAATTGTTGTCACAAACCTATATCTTGCCTTATTTGTTGGGGAGTTGTGGAGTATGTGATGCTTGCTCACATGAACGGTGACAGACAGTAGAGACTTTTTACACTACAGCACTCTAATTGCTATATCACCATACCTTGGTAACATTTCTGGGAAGGGTACTAATAGTGTGATATGTATCTAAGGTCTGCCTTTTTCATTGAAATGTGTATTTCCAATGTTCTGTAGCTTTATTTGTGTTCAGATTTCATGTTCAGTTTGTCTCAATGCATGTTGCTTTGTACATTGTGAACTAACATCAACTGTGTTTACACTCTACACATAAGTATCGCAGACGACCTCCAGACCATGGAAGAATGGGATACCATTAGAACATACCGTTTCACCAGGCCAATTATTGAAGAGTTGTCTGAGCAGTTAGCACCACATTTGCAGCCTGGTCGCACATATCCAACTGCGCTGACCCCCAAGGTACAGGGGATGGCAGCCTTACATTTCTTTGCCACGTGTTCAATCAATCAATCAATTCATCTTTATTCGCTCATGTTAAAAAAGATCATAAAAGCACATATAAATAATTCACATTAAAATTATTTCAATACTCTATCATTAAGATAACAAATATTTCATCACAATTCTAGGATAAAGATGAAGATACATAAAAATGTTTAAAAAGAGAGAACCATTTCATATACTAACTCTAGATGTATTATTGTTTTACAAACTCAGCAATCTACGCGGTGTCGTTTTCCTCTTCCTCATGCAAGCCCATACGAATGACGCAACTGAATAACAAACCAAAGGGTCAGGGAGTGTTTTTAGAAAGTATAATGCTACCCGACACTGCTTAAAATTAATTTTCTTTAAAATTGGTTTAAGATGGACATTCCTTTCCTTCTCATATAGGCTGCAGAATAAAAGTATATGCAATTCTGTTTGAGGTGATAGGTTATCACATGGGCACGCACTTAGATCAGCGTGATTATATGTTTTTTCAGGGTAACCTAACATGAGGGGAATCAGGTTAGTACGAAACCTCAATAATAAAAAATATGTGTTGCATCCTATTTACATTTACTAGATAAGAGAAACCTCCTTCAGTTATTGGTGGGTTGAGGCCATATGCCCGGACTGCAAATTTCTCTTTACAGTGTTCCTTGCGCTTGTACTCGGCCATCAGCATGAACATATCGCTAACCCTCTGTTTAGAGACCTTCCTACAAGCTAGGGGGTCTTTAAAAGTTCTTGGAGACCAATCTCCCTTAGGGCTGACTCTACGTAGCTAAGCCACCTAGACCTCTTCCACTTCTCCATTGCTAGGCAGCTCCTTAGTATTGATTGATTCAATGGGACTGTATCTCTCCTCCAGATTGAATGCCAGAGGAGAAGTGGGGCTAGCTGTGTGTAGTCTAAGATGTAAGGCAGGTCCAATTCCGAGTGTAAAATACCGTTTGTAAAAGAGAGAGGTAATCCCACTACGGATTTGAAAAATATATTCTCAATAGTTTGTAGTGGTGTCGATGCAACCATACCCCACACCCCAGCTCCATACATCGCTGCTGCTTTAACTCTAGCCTGGTAAATGTTTTTTATCGGTAATAAGGGTTTAGCACCCAATTTTCTAGCAAAGGATTTTATGGCAACAAACTGCAGTCATGAAGTCAGCAAAAACAAGGTCAGGAAAGTGGAGGAGGAAGGCAAAAAGTTCAATGGAAGTCCACCCTAAGGCTGTCATGTCTAACAATACCCATCGCTGCTGTACCCATTGCACCACCCTAATAACAATACTGCTCCTTTATTACTATCTAAGAAGTTCTGTCAACTATTGGAAATCCAGTTGATAGAACAGCACTGTTGAGCTTATGAGGCTAACATCAGACTTTGTCATTTAGCTTGGCCTCATTTTTGCAGATAATTTGCCTCTATGCTTTTGGAAATACAAGATCACGTCAGGATGTGAATGTTTAAATTGTGCTTCAATTTGCACAAACTGGCTTACATATTTGAATCTGACACTGTTGATGACACTGCATGGGCTATTTCAGAATCCTTGAGAGGTTCTCTCAAATCTGCTCACAAAAGTTTGCATTTCTCAAAGCTTATTTTTGGCACTGTTGCAGTCATTGGATTGTGATTATAAATACACATCTCTGTGCAATCCATCAGACAGAATAAAGCATATCAGTATATCAGTATTACATATGAGCACCTGATTACTTTAAAGGTCATGTGTTCTCATCGTATGTGAAACTGACCAGGGATATGTTCAATATGCAGGAAAATGAGGGGCACTCTCATGGCCTGATTACCAGTGGTTTCTTGTTTTCTGACCACTGAGTAAACCCACTTGTGCAAGTGTTGGAATTACAAGTTTGGTTTATTTATTTATATAATTACCAGATGCATTAAATACCTCAACCTTCATTACCTTTCAGCAGATAAAACCTGCTGAAAGTTACCAGAGGTAAATAATTCTGTATTTACAGTACAATCGCATTTTGGTGTTTAAACACCAAAATCAGCAGGGTATTTCCCAAAATTTCGTAATAGGCTCTATTTATCTCACTCGATAAATAACTTACCCTGGGGTACCATTATTTATGAGGTGTGATAAATAGCACTGTTGCTTGCAATCAGGCCCTACACCTTTATTTTGCTTCATTGTAATTTTCTTTAATTTGCTTTAGGGAGAATATACTTTCCATCTCCTCTCAATTGCTAATATTAATTAATTCTAGTGAGAAGCAAGTAAATGAGTCATTGTATTTTTAAATTATTGTACTGGTGTAAATATTACATTTAATTAATAGATTGCAACGTTAAAATTCTTATTTTTGCAAAACAATTTTATTTATTTTTATTTGCACAGTTTTATATAGCACAAACATGATCCTTGAGGGTGTCAGAGTGCTGTACATGTGGCAGACAAGATGCACGAGGGACAGAGCAGGGAGCAAAAACCACAAATAAATACAGATACAGTATAGCAAAACAATTTGGAGGATCATGATCCCTAGGAGTCTACAAGTAAAAGATGAGGTTGAATGACTGAGGATGACTAGTGAAGGAATCTATTTATCGAAAAAAACTAATTTACTTCCTTTCTGAAGAAGGTAGAGGAAGGGTTTGTTCTGATTTCAGGCAGTAGTGAGTTCCATATTCTGAGAGTGAGATCAGAGAAGGAGCGGCGGTACATATTCTTCTTTTTGAACTTCTGTGGCTTCAGTAGTAGGGAGTTTAAGCTTCTTGAGGAGTGACTACCTCTGGAAAGTTCAAGTGTATTGGCCAGGTAGACAGGTGTGTTATGGTGGCGGCCTTTTCTGTCATGTAAGCTGTCTTCAACTGGATTCTTGCTTCAAACGGGAGCTATTTTAGATGGTTGAGGTCAGGTGTGATGTGCCTGAATCTTCTGGATCCAGTGACGAGCCTGGCAGCGTAGTTCAATGTGGCTGTTAGTGGAGCCAGCAAGAGTAGCGCTCCCATAATCCAGAAGGGAGATAACCAGTGATTGGACTGCTAACTGAAAGTCAGCCGGGGGCAAGAAAGTTTTGATTTTCCTTAATATATTTAGTTGGTAGTTAGCTCCCTAGTAGTGGCACTGATATGGTCTTGCATCTTCAGGTGTTTGTGTTGTTAGCATTGCTTAATGTAGCGCAGCAAATCATCCCTAGAGAAATATTTAAACGTATGATCTAGTGGAATCTATCAAGTCTGGGATGCAGTTGAAAGCAGAGAGATGCCAATGAATAATCTATGTTTAATTTAAATATATGTATAGTGCTATGTGAAGTACTTTGATTCTACGCAACAAACACTGATCTAAAACAGAATGTGCCACTTTCAAATATAAAAGAGGTCATTATTGAATTAACTATGAATAAAAAGAAACAATACATATTTTCTGGAATGTAGAGTGTTAGGAAATACATATTTTTTGTAGTCACACTTTTTGCTGACTGGTACTGCTGTTTCTTTAGCTCTACATACATTAGGACTGCTCAGCGGTCCCTAATGGGTGTGCTTTGATGCTATTTAACATGGTAAAATTATCTACTCCCCAATTGCCAGATTCACCTTTCCCGCCAGGCCAAAGTATGCAGTACAATGACTACACCAATGGCATGGAATTCCAATGCCATTTGTGGAGTGATGTACATATTATGCCATCCACTAGGCTGACAGTGAAAACATGGCTTCAGACCCAGACGTGTACCCTGACTGTTATAGCTTTCAAACCTGCAAGCAAACCTATGAAAATAACAGTTTTTGACAGGAAAGAACCCTACTTTTATTAATATTAATTAACCTTCACTGATTGTCAAAGATATTACTCAATGACCCATACCAGTTCCCCCTGAAGGGATGACTGAGAACCACAGTTGATGGTTGTTTTAAATATGTACCTGAGTTCTGGGGTTCAAAGAGCATAGTCAGAAGGATTGCATTTGCTTTCTTGCTGTTTGGTGCATTGCAGATGATACAAGTTTGACTTGCTTCACTAATGCTGTTGCCAGTTGTTTGCTTGGAAGATTGGCTTCCCATAATTCATCTGCTTTGAGGGTTTGGAGTGACAGTTTGAGGTATTTATTCCACATCAATGCCTCTTGTTTATTGTCTGCCACAGTAAAGATTTCAAAGAGTCTAGCAAAGCCTCCCTTAATTTCACATAGTAAGATATATAAGACTGGCAATATAAGCTCTTGCCTGGTCCAGCTGAATTTGTGCTAAAGCCCTGGAATTCGAGAGGTGAAAAGAGCGGCGTAGCACTGCACTCTCTCCAGCCAGATTCTAAACTGGCTATAAATGCAGTCATTCCATGTTCCAGGATGTCATGTTATTTAGCTGTCTTTGGAAAGCAGTCATTAATGTCTTGACCAAACTCTTCAAGGCGCTCAGATGGGCCTTCTTGCCCTCTTTCATCAATCCAAATGCCTAGGTAATTGTGGGTGGTTACCCTCCCCAGTTTTGATTTTCCAAATGCCATTTTCCATTTTATTTATTTTCCGGCCAAAATTAAACCCTTAGATTTGGAGCTGTCAATTTTTATGTTATTGATATTGCAAAAAGAAGTAATCACATACAGTGATGATTGGAGCCATACGGAAGTCTGGTCTAAAATGATCAGCATTGCTTGAATCAAAGTGCATGGCACATTGGAAGGAAAGGCTCTTGCTTCTCAAGGGCTTGGTTTAGGGCTAGATTCCGAGTTTGGCGGTGTGGGAGCGGGCCGCCACACAACCGCCCCTCTCCCATACTGCCAAACAGGGCCGCCGGCCGTCCATCAGATTATGAGTTTCCTCATAGTCTGGAAGGTGGTCCTTTGGCGTACCCAAGGCAGTGCCTTTCAAGAAGACACCGCAATGGGAACTTCAAAGTCCGTTCCTGCACGGCATGGACTCTGAAGTCCATGCCGTGCAGGAAAGGGAAAGACACCCAATTGATGGACGGAATGCAGAACAAATCAAAACATTCACCCCCAGTCAAGAGATCTGGGTTAAATCCATCATTCTTTTGCTCACCATGCCACCCCAGTTTAGACTTGGCCATATGCAAATCAGTCTTGACCCTGTGCCTCATGGGAACAGTCCAGCCCGAACTGCCAAGGGGATGCATGCAGACAGGAGAGCACACTATGTGGCCCCCTGCATGCATCACATGGGCCTGAGGAAAGAGGGATTTCCTCACTGCCACCCTTTCCAATGCGGGCTCACCGCCGTGGTTAGTGTCGCAGTGAGGAAACTCACAAGATGCTTGGTGGTGCTGAAGAGCCAGCACCAGGAATTGCGGATGCCTCGAGGCTGCAGCCGTCCCATGGCGGTCCGACCGCCAAAGTTGTAATATGGCGGTCAGACTGCCAGTGTGCACCACCACCACTGCGCCTCCCCGGGTTTGGCAGTCCACGGACCGCCAAACTCGGATTCAGGCCCTTAGATCGGATAGATATAAATTAAAGAGGCGGGTTAAAACACACATGCTTTAAATCTCTGTTAGTGTGTGTTTCTTTCTTTCTGTCATGACCCATTTTGATGACACTTTAAATGAATCTGAGCAGAAGCAGACAATGACTGTTAACAGAGGAGCTAAAATGCCCCAGTTAGCCACATTGTAAAAAGCAGATTCAAAGTCAAATAAAGTGGCATGTAAAGAATGCCCTTACTCAATATTATTTGATCAACGAAAGAGGCTATGATGCTAGTTCCTCTCTGGAACCCTGTTTGATATATCAGGAACTGTGGCCTCTCATTTTTTAAATTTCCTGATTAAGGCCCTTATTTCGAGTACGGTGGTCCATAGGACCGCCATACTTGCGGTGGCAGTTCGACCACCGCCACACTGAGGGCCCGTCTGCAGTATTACATGTGTGGCGGTCGGACCACCACAAGACCACTGCGACCAATGGGGTTCCAGGATCCCACAGCGGTCGCGCTGTGGTCAGAGGCTGAAATATGCTGGTGGTGCATATTTCGAGTTGAGTCTCCACCACCCTTTTCATTGCAGTGAGCTGCCCGACACTGTGGTGGCGAGGCAAATAATGAGGCCCTAATGCCTTTGGGCCAGGGGGTGCATGCGGGGGAGCAAATGAAGTGCCCCCCTGGATTTGCACCAACAGTTACTGTACGGTGTGCCATGTATGCCACACTGTGGAGGAAGGGCTAGTCGGGGCTCTGACAGCGGTGGTCTGCATGTTAGGCTCTTCTATGGCACTAACAAGGATCTTCTCCAGCTGTCTGGGATGCGGTTGGTGGCCACGCAGGTCTTAAAAAGTGACAGGAGAAGGGCCATCTAGTAAGCCTGAGCATTTTCTGTGGCCTGGATGTGATCATTTCCTCTATAGAAAGCAAATGGGCGTTTAGGGGCTTCAGGCAGGAAAAGAAAAATTCTAAATGATTACAACAGAAACCCTTGTGCGCCAGAATTAACAATAGGGGTCGGTGAAATATTACAGAATTGGTGGAATTTTGGCGATTCCATGTTACCCTTGTAACGCAGAGAGTTCCGCTCAAATTCCGACAATCACTGAGTGTTGGAATGTTTTCTTGCACACAGCTCCAGAATGGTAAGTTGATGAGCGCAAGCAAAATTTGGCACTCCCTAGCATGATTTCCAGTTGCTATGAAGACATCCAGCGAGATTTTTCTAACATGTGTGGTCACGGGCGGTCACGACCATTTGCGATCAGAAGGCCACTGCCCAAATAGAAAATCTACTCGAGGACCAGCAAAATCAACTAGAGTAGCTACACCCTCTGGCAGTCCCATGGTGACGTTTGTGCTGATGATTTTTCAGCATGGAACTCGCAACCAGTGCTAAATCGCAGTGAGAGCAGTGCTACATGCCTATTTCCTCCTGTTGGTGGAACTCTGTACAATTTCACAGAGTTTTTATGTCAAATTCCACAACCTCAGCCAACCCCTATATAACAGCTCAAGTCATCGTCAACGTGGGTACTCGTTTATTTTGCAGTTTTACCATTCTAGCCAACATGTGTTTAATCTTGTAAGAGGACTTAATCGGGGCTATAAAGTTATACAATTGTTGGAAATTTGGTTACTGGTTCGGGGGGTAAAACCCTACTGAAGCAGCAACCACAATCCTTGTCAGGGTGAAGTCACAAGCAAACCCCAAATTAGCCCATGCTCTACCCTCTGGTACCTTGGCACAAAGCAGTCAGGCTTAACCTAGCGACAGTATTTAAATATTTATGCAGCAGTTCAAACAGTAATAATGTGAAAACACCACACAAGGAAAAGTCCACACCAAATGAGAAAAATACAGTAAAATGTAATAAATAATTTGACACCAATTGATAAAAACCTAATCAGTAGAACAGTAAATATGCACTTTTAAAGATTTCAATGCTATATAATGCCAAAAAGCACAAAGTGCCAACTGTGGATATCTGGTCACGCTGGACCAGGACAAAGTCAGGTCTGCTGAACAAGAGTACCTTAAATTCTGGTTGCGTAGTGAAGCAAAGTCCTTAAGTTGAGTTGCTCTGGCCAGCATCGAGAAACCATCGAGGTGGAGCTTGCAATGCAAAGTCCTGTGCCAAGATGCATCAAGCAGTGGAGTCAGTGACCGTCAATGGAAGCTTGTGATTTAGAGGTCTAGCGTTGTTGTCTATGAAACTGCTGAGGTTTGAAAAGAATTGTGTAGTGATGGATCAGTGCTGAGGTTGAGATGATTCATGCTGGGCTGGTGCTGGTGAAGCCGATGTGGCTTGCGAGGGCTTGCGTCAAGATGTGCCTGGCACTGAGATGTGTCAAACTAGGTCGGGCTGGCGGGGTTGCGGATGTGATGCATTGTCCTGCACCAGAACTGAGAGAAGTTGGGGGTGTTGGGGCAAGATTTTTCATCATGACACGTCACTCTGGATCAATGGATCAAGCTTGCAGAGCTGGCAAGCTGATGCGTTGTCCTGTGTTGAAGATGCGTGGCTCAGAGAAGCCTGTTGTGTCCCTTTCACTTGAAAACAGGAAGTCATGTAGTACTGGGACACAGAGGCAGTCTGGTTTCATCAGGGCAGCTCACAGCAGAAGAGTCCTGCTGTAGCAACAACAGTCCATGGACAGCAGAGCATTCCTTGTCATCAAAGCAGATCAGCAGAGCAGACTTCACAGGTGGGCAGCCCTTCTTCCTTGCAGAGTCCACAGGTCGAGAATTCATCTAAAGAGTTGGGGTCTGAGTCAAACATTTATACCTGCTGCCCATTTTCAAGTACAAGAGGCTTCAACTCCCCAGAGGTGCTTGGAATTTTCTGCCTCCCTGCCCTGGCCCCAGATTCTCTGGGGTAACAATAGACTGGTGTCTAACCCCTTTTGTGAGTGTGCTAAGGCAGAGCTTTGTGATGTGTGAGTGTGGTAGGTAACAGCTCGTCCCCCTCGTTAACTCAGAGTGACCCATCCTACCAACACCTATTTTGACATTGTCATTTGCCCCAGGAACAAACTGCAGGCACCAAATGGTTGGGACAGGAAAATGCCAACTTTATAAAAGCAAAAAGAACAGATAATGGACTGAAATCTGAACAATGCAAACATTCACCCCCAGTCACAGACCTCGTTTTAATCCATTGTTTTTTTGCTCACCACGCCACTTCAGATTGGACCCAGCCATATGAAAATCAGTCTTGACCCTGCTCCTCATGGGAACAGTCCAGCCGAACTGCCAAGCCAGGTCCTCCCTGGACCCAAAACAAGCATCCTGGGACCGGTTTCGGGGTATCACCCCTCATCAGCCAAGCTAGCTTGAATCCAGTAGCACACTGAGAACTTTATAAAAGCGGCATATCCAGATTTACCAATAAAGAGGGCTTTTAATTACAATTCTATAGACACCAAACTCGAACTGTCTAACTGCTCCCAATTCAAAGTTATCACTTATTACATTTTTATTTGAATAAATTGTCAAATCATCATCAAAGGGGCATGTGTCCCCTCAAGCTGGAGGGCCGCTCAAATTGTCTGCCGGCTCGACGGATTCCCTCCTAAATTACAGGCCTATCAGCCTAATAAATGTAGCTCAAAAAATCCTTGCCAGACAATTACTAGAGAAACTGGAATTCTGGACAGAGGACCAACAGGCCCATCTCTACCTGGTATTTGTCGACTTAAAATCGGAGTCTGATTTAGTCCCTAGGGCAAACCTGTGGGCTACCTTGAGGAATAGTGGGGACCCATCTGATATTTTGGAAATATTGGTCCGCCTTAATCAGGACCCTTATGCCAAAGTCAGATGGGGTCGGGGAGGGGGGCTGACCAAGTGAATTGAGGTTAAAAATGGAGATCGGCAAGGCTGTGTCCTTGCCCCAACTCTCTTCTCCCTGTACCACAATGATGTGGTATCATATGTGGAGGATGGTTTAAATGATGCCTCATCCCTGGGTGGCCATAAAATCTCGCTTTTGCTATTTGCTGATGACACCCTTCTGATTTTGAAGACCCCTAAGGGCTTGCAAAGCCTGGTGAACACATTTGAAGATTTTTGTAATGAGCGAGGGCTAGTAATCACCCACTCCAAGACCAAGTTCATGACCCTCAGTCCCCATAAAACTTCCAGAGGCTCGATAACTTTGGGGGTCATCCCTTGACAGGGTCAGCAAGTTTGATTACTTAGGAGTCAGGCTAACCATCTCTATGTCATGGGGTCCTCAGGTTGAGAAGAGTAGTTTACACCTAACTCTCCACTCTGCTGCTATACTAAGGCATTATAGAGCTTCTCGAACAAGGTATACCCCTCCGGCATTAAAGGTCTATAGGGCAAAAGCGGAAGGTAGTGCTCTCTATGGGGCGGAACTTTGGGGCCCTTCAAACCTGACCAAACTTGGGATAGCAGAGAATACATTCTTGAGAGCATTAAACAATCTCCCTACTAACACCCCGTTAATTCCGTTAAGACGGGACTTGGGCCTTAACCCAATAATTTAGACAGCTCAATTGAGATCATTACTCTACTGGAAAAGACTGAAATATTCACCAGATCTGGAGTACTATCGTGGAGCCTTGGAGGAAGTGGTGCTACTGGACAGAGGGGCAAAATCTAAGTGGCTAGCTTATGTTCAAAGGCTGCTAGAGCAAATTGGCTTAAGGGAATACTGGCCCTCCTCACCTTCCATGACTCACTTATCTAAGACCACACTCAAGGACGTATATTGGGCATTTCTTTACTATATTGAACTATGGAATGTCTCAGAGGGTTCACTCTCTTCCCCGTTTCTAGACTCTAGATTTAGGTCACTTTTTCTCAAATTTCGTTATGGTACCTTACCAATAATGCCCTTATTAGTAAAAACAGGCAGAAGAATCACTAGTACGCTTTCTCTTCTTCTGCTCTGGCTATATTCGCCCTAGGAAAGCATGGATTATTCCTCTATGCAAGCAAGTGGGATGCCTACAACTTCAGGTTGCCACAACTCTCCTTCGTACAGATTCTGTGCAGACGTTTGATTGTGATATATATAAGTAACTTCATTGGAGCTGGGCTATTAGAAAGAAGGCATTACAGTGAACTCCTAGGCTGGCACACCCATTGTGTCCCTTTTCTGTATTTATTTATAGATTTTTTATTGTTTAGGCACTGAAATAGATGAGCTTTTCTTAGCAGTATTAGCAACTTTAATTAACCCATTAGTACAATCTAATTTTAAAATATGTATCTTTTTAGGTTTCATTCCCTAAAGCCCTGAGGCATGTTTTTATGAACACTTTCTTCCTTTTAAATAACATCTTTTAACTTATTTCAATCAATACATCTTGAATGTTTAAGAATAGCTTTTGATAACATGTTTTCCGTGTATTTATTCACTGTACTGTATCGTATTTGATTTGTTACTTTTATGGGCGAATAGCCCGAATAAAGTATTTTGACTGATAAATGTAATAAGGTAACCCAATGTTATCCTTTGGAAGAGGTAGGCCTTGCAGTAGTAAAAAATGAATTTAAGAGCTTTTCACTACAAGGACCTGTAAAAGTACATTAAATACACTGCACACTGCCCTCTGGGCTGTTCAGGGTCTACTGTAGGTGTTACTTATATGTATTAAAAAGGAAGGTTTGGCAATGGGGAAAGGTTTAATTTGCCAAGTAGAAATGGCAGTTTCACACTGCATACACAGGCTGCAATGGCAGGCCTGAGACATATTTAAAGGGCTACTTAATTGGGAGGTACTAATTGTGTTGCAGGCCAACTGGTAGTATTTAATTTACAGGTCCTAGAAACTTGTAGTACCACTTTACCCAGGACTTACAAGTAAATGAAATGTGCCATTTGGGTGTAAGCCATTTCTACCATGTTGTTTAAGAGGAGAGAGTGCACTTCAGCACAGGTTAGCAGTGTTAATGGCATAGAGTCCTAAGACGAGAAAAGAAAGATCAACAAAAAAATTTAAGAGGAATGCAATACGTTTGCAGGAGACCAGTCTTAGGCCTACAGGTCTAACAACAATACACAAATGAATTCTAAAGTATCATTCAAATATGTGTGTACACAAAAATAATAATCATAGATATCTATGCTATATAAAGCACCACAGAGTACAGAGACTAGAAAGAACCAAGATAGGAATGCAAAATGTAACCCAATGAGCAGTGTTTACTTAATACTTATATCCACACCCATCCTTGAGTAAATTCACAGACCACAAGAAGGAGGAAAAAAGGAGTAAAAAGAGAAGTGATATACCTGAATAGTCATAATAGAAATGGCAATAAATGGCACCAAATAAAAAAAGGAAATATACGCAGCCCGCAAAGTGACCCAACATAAACACCACTGCCTGCAGGCCCACCAAAAACTTTCTAAATATACCCTTTCCTTTTATACATATTATACATTTGAGGGCAGATGTATTACCATTCAGTGTAGCAAGTAACAAATTGCGCAGAATTGCGACTCGCAATTTGCGACTCGCTAAACTGAATGTACAACAGTGTCTCAGACACTGTTTGCGATTCCCAATGGGGTCGCAAATTGCATGCCTCATTAATATTCATGGGGCAAGCGCAATATGCGATCCTATTGGGAATGGCTAGCACTCACAGGGATGGTGGCCTGCTGGGGTCACCAGACCACCATGTCTGTGACTGCTTTTTCAATAAAGCAGTTTATTTATTTTTTAAATGCAGCCCGTTTTCCTTAAAGGAAAACGGGATGCATTTAAAAAAAGAAAAATTAAACTTTTCAGTTTCATTTTATAAGGGCAGGCAGTGGTCCCTGGGACCACTGCCTGCTCTTAAAAAATATTTTCGCACCCATTCACAAAGGGGAAGGGGTCCCTTGGGGACATCTTCCCATTTGCAGTGGTTTGCGACTACAAATGCGGTTGCAAAACAATCATACATTGGTGTTAGACTCGCTATTAGGAAGGGACGCCCTTGGCACGCCCCTTCCTAATACTGAGTCGCAAACCATATTTTCCTAGTTGCTAATAGGTTAGCGACTCACAAAATATGGTTTGTGCATGGGGTAGACCAATTTTGCGGTCGCAAACGGGCCGAATTCCTGTTTGCGACCGCAAAAAACGGTTGTACATCTGCACCTTGATGTGCTATTTAAATGGATTTGAAATAACTATTATTAAGTGACTTCAAAGTATATTGTTAGCTGTTTCCTAACCAAAATTACCATTATTTAATATAATATTGTAACTCAGTGCTTTCCTGTGGACCAGTTAGCATTGCTACAGTCAAAATAGCTTTTAGGGATTTTTCCCAGGAAGGACATTAAACAGGTACATGTCCTACACATAACTACAATGTCCCTTGCCTTATGGACAATAAGGCCTACTTAGTGGTGACATTAATATTCAAAAGGAAGATTTTGACCTTGAAAAGGGGTTATTTTGACAGATCAAATTTGCAGTTAAAAACTGTTCAGCCAGGCTTGAAATTGCAGGCTTGTTGTCATGTTTGCAATGTCACTGCAGTGGGAGGCACAATGGGTGCTGCAGTCCACTAGGGACATTTAACTTACAGGCCCAGGGTACACTTTGTACCATATGATAGGGACTTATAAGTAATACAAAAATACCAAACATGGGTATGCCAATTTCACAATGTTGAAAGGGGAGAACATGCACTTTACAGCTGGTTAACAGGAGTAAAGTGTACAGATCTCAACAGACAGCAAAAACAGTCAAGTCAAACATCTATGGGCAGAACACAGGCACAGGCTCTACCCAGGCCTTATTCCTGCCAACATTTTTCAACCGAATCCAACATAGGCCTTACCTGTTAACTAAAAGGAATGGTCAGGCTACTGCAGGGCACTAGCAGGCTATTTGGACATCAACATGGGGTTATGGCCAAGACGGTGGCTGAACTCACACTTTAGCAAGCTCTGGCCTGACCACCCACTGAGATTTATCTTGTGCATGAGAAACCCCCTTGGAGACGGTACATTGGGTGCTGCTCCTCGAAGACTGTGCAATGCTGGAATGAGAGGCATGTGCGGCACAGCCTTCCAGCCATTTACGAACTGGTGTTCATATGGCAAAATGGTCTATGATTACACAACACTGTGGCAGGTCGCGGAATGCGAACACCGTGGAGGGCCATGCCCATCACTGATACCCTCTTGTCGAGATAATGAGCAACTCAAGGAGGTTGGTATGACAACGGTCACTGAGGCATCTCCTTCTCTTCCATCCCCCAAGTTGGGGAGCTCCACACCCACAGCTATCTTGGCATGACTCGGCAGACGGGCTCAAACTGCAACTGACAACTGTAACACATCCATCACTAGAGAACCTGACATCTTTTTCTATGAGTACAACGATCACCAGAAGCCAAGAGACTTAATTCATATCACTGAGGGGAGAGGTTCTCCACTCTCCTATTACCCTATATTCACTATATTTGTGTTTTGGCACAAAAGAGGCTCGGAGGCCATAGATAGAATAACATGAAGTAATAGATCCAGGTGAGAAACCGCTGGTTATGAATGAAACATAGCAAGATAGAGTTATATTACAACTGTTATTCCTGCAGTATACAGGGGTTTTCTTGGTTTGAGCCATGAGAGAGATAGATATATTGCTCTGAACTGGGCCTAAAAAATGTCAATATGTATTCCATGTCTGCGTTCTCCAGATCTGACTGTATTTGAGCTCTGCAGGCCGAAACTCGCATTTTGAGACCTCTTGAGGTGGAAATACTGCAGTAAGTTATCAGTCCCCTCTTCGCACAGACGACATTGGTCCCAACGCACAGGCACTGAATCCACCCATTGTTGAGGCCTCAGACACAATTCAATATTTTAGGGGCACTGGATTGGAGATCACCTCAGTGCTTCCATATTGTCTGCAGCCTCTTAAATAGTGGAACATACGGGTAGCAAGACAACCATACAGGAACATACAGGTAAATTCAATACAATTCTGCAAGCAGTACAAGATATTAAAACTGATCTTGAATCTAAATTAGAAGCTCTGATGATCGACAATGCTTTGCTTCAGGCAGACCACAAAAATTTAAAGAATGGGTGCAGACGAATAAACCCACCCTTGCAACAATGAGGATACATGTTCCAAAAGTCCCACAGGAAGAAGTTTGCTTCCTGCAGTAGAAGGCACATGATGCTGAGGGTCATTCATGGCGCAATAATATGGGAATTCTGGGTCTTCCAGAAAGTACAGATGGTCCCAACATGGATCTGTTTTTGGACACGTTTCGGGCAGCAACTCTTTTGTACGGTAACCCAGCAACACTCTTCTTGCTGGAAAGTGGACACAGGGTACACCGCCGCCAGGAACACCCACTAGACCAGTGGTAGCCATGTTGTTTAATTATCAAGAGAGAGAATGCATCCTGCAGGTTTACAAAACAAATGGCCCTGGCTAGTGGAGAACAGTAAAGTCAATATTTTTCCTGATTGACATGATTCGTCGCTAAGGGAGACTTGGATACAGCTAGGGGACAAGGGTGTGTCTGCCCCCTCCGACATGCAAAATAGCAACAAAGGCAGGTCGGTGCAGCAGAACAGATGACAGCAAGGCAGGAGAATACAGAGCAAGCTCACCAATGTATAAGTGCCCCGAGAGCGGGGGGTCTGGCATGGATTCCTTGAATCCAGAAGGGCTTGTAGGCATGGAGATCGAGATGCCCTGAAGACATTGTGCACGAGTTGAGGGAGGGTCCGGCCGTCACCCCGATGGCAGTTGACACTATTTTTTTAATCTGTACACCTGAGTAGGATGTCAGGGAGGGTGAGAAATATAAGAAGTAAATCCATCTGAGGATGGGCAAAAGTGCTACGATTTGGCAGACTAATTCTAACTATGCATATGGTGCAACTTGGCTTTCCTCAGATTCTGAGATGGGAAGGTTGGTTGAATTAATGTAAAGTATTATGTTATAGGCTGAGGGTTCATACACTCCTCAACCGAAGAGAGAGAGTTGCGAGTTTATACCAAGGCAGTCCATTGTTATTGCAGACATCATGATATTATGAATGTGTGTGAATGTTGAGCGTAGGGCTTACTCCCAGGTTGAAGCTTCCATGTCAGGCATCACTTGACGCTAAAACCACAATGGTAAATGTTAAAGATCATATGCTGACTTAGAATGCACTCGTATGGCAACACTTGTGAAAAGGTACAAAAGCCATGCTTACCTGAAAAGTAGACATATACATTTGCATGCCTGCAAGAAACTCACCTTAAAGCTCTTGAGCTGGTGAAACTCAATAAGAAGTGGTGTGGCACCACAGTTGGCGCTACAAATTCAGGGTTGGGCAGGGGCATGTTTGGTTCGGTTGCACCAGGGGTCCCTTTCACAATTCAATATTCCCTTGTAGACGGAGAAGACAGCTACATATATGTGCAGGGAGTATTCAGTGGAAATCCACAGTCATTTATAGCAGCTTATGCACCCAACACCAGACCAGCATCATTTTGGATGTGTTGACTCAGTCCCTGGTTATGTATATGCATGTCCTGTGTGCCTGTGGCTAAGACTTCAACTGACGTCAACCTGGACAGGCCCAATCCACCATTACTGGGAGCTTATTTGCTGGTGGCAATAGACAATTAAAATAGTGGGCTGTGAATAATCAGGTGTCAGAGACGTGGTGATTATTACATTAAGAGGCTACAGAATACTCATTTTATTCAAGTTTAAATTTTCTTCACACTATAATAGATTTCTTTTTCTGTAATGCTGAAGTGGGGTTGAGTATGGCAGATATAGACTATCTGGGACACACATTATTAGATAACAACCCTTTGAAATTGTCTTTCAAATGGAGCATCGCACGTTTGAGAATACCAATGTAGAAGTTTCCTGTGGGAGCCCTGCAGGACCCAGTGTTCCACACTACTGTAGAGGAACATATAGATCAGTATTTTACTGACACCTTAGTGGACACCTTAGTGGAATGGGATGCTTTTAAAGCTGTAGTTAGGGACTGTGTCTTAGGACAGTATATGGACTGAAAAGTTCACTATTGGGAGAGATAAGGGAGATGAAGGTTGGTATACAGGACCTGAAATTAAAGTTGCCAATGGATCCGACCACACACAAAGACTTGAAAAATTTACAATGGATTATAAGGCATTACTTGATAAGTGGGGACACATTGTTTATATTGAATATGTATTTCACCACCTGGCAGAGTGTGAAAAAATAGGAAGGTTCCTTGCATGACTTCTGAGATCTGAGCAATTGAACGCCCCCATAGGCACGGTCCGTCCCCAACATGAAGACATAGTGGATGCAGAGGAAGAAATTAACACATTGTTTTGAGATTAATACAGCATGCTCTGTGATGCCCCTCCTAAAGGGAATGCAGCAATGTTTGTGGGAATATTTAGGAAGGATTATTTTACCTAGAATGAATGTGTTATAGAGGCTTGAAGTAGAGGAACCACTTAGAAGAAGATATACAACTGTTACTGAAAGAAATTGCGAGAGGTTAAACTTCAGGTGAGAATGGTCTAACTGCTTACTTTTACACTGCATATTATTCATGCACGTCATTATTTATTTTCGCACTGGATATGGAGCAATTGGTCCGCTTGTTGTGCATTAAGGACCTTGAATAGGGATTAAATAGTGGCATACAATATCTCTATATGAGGATGATGCATTAGTTTATCTCTGCAACAATGCCATCAATATGGAGTTATTAACATATTTTCTATATGAATTTGGAAGGATCTCTACGCTGAGAATGTATTGGGATAAGTCATGACTGTTTTCTCTGATTAAGCTTTCAGATATACAATCCCAGTTAGTGGTGATTTGATACTATTAAATACCTGCGAGTGCATATATGTCATTGCCTGATTGTGTTAGGTTAACAATAGACCATAATGTCCATCCTTGGATAGATGCATGTGTCCATGCTTGGGGGGACCTTTTGATAATGGGATGCTGGTCTCTTTGTAAGAATTTTTGAGAGACCTATAATATGAGTCCCAGCAGTTTTCTACTCTGTAGTGCCCTCACATGACAGCTGTCTTGGATATGGGATGCTGTACACAAAGAATCCATTATCTCTTCAGCATTGTGGATAGCATGGACACATGGGTATTGATGTAAAACAATCACAGCTTTTCATGCTGCATTATTGTTGTTGCGACATATCTAAATGAAACTTCTTAAAATATGGAGGGAAATCCAACTAAATCTTGAACTTTTGGAAGACAAAAGAGTTCAAATGCTGGGGTAGTGTTAAGGCGGTGTCCAAAAAATACTAGGCAGAAATACTCCAGATTCAATTGTCTCCATCACGTGACATAAGGTAGTGACATTCATGACTGAATTAACTGCTAGGCTGATTCCCAAGGATTCAACACATTACTTACTGGTTCTATCTAATCATACACAAAAGACTAAGGGCCTCATTACAATGTCAGGTGAAAACATTCCGCCCGACACCGTCTCGGATTCGGGGACCGACCGACTCGCCGTCGGCGGTTCCGCGCGACCAATCCGATTATGATGCTTACGAACACCGTTCGGAAGGACTCCCACTGACTCCAATGGGAGCCTGTGTTCCGACGGACAACACAGGCTCCTATGGAGAAAATGGGTGTCTGTGGAAAACCGTGCACCCTGTCGCTGGTGCCTGCCGCATTGTGCATGGTTTTACAGGAGGGTCCCTTGGGTATCCCCACGGACCCCAACCAGAGACCTCAGGATTAAGGCAGCCTACTATGGGCCCCCAAAGTCAGTTTCTGACAGCCTTTTCGTGTCAGACAGGCTGAATCGGAAAGGCTGTCTGAAACCGACATCATAATACGGAGGTCAGAAACGACCTCCATTCAGCATTACGGATCAGTTCCGAGCAGTCCACGGACTCTACGAGTCAGCCGGAACCGATTCGGAAAGAACGATCGGGTAAGTTTTTGACTGCCGACATCGCAATTCGGCGGTCGGAAACTAAACTGACCGAGTCAGTCGGAAGGCCTCCGACTGCTTGTCGGAGGCTTTCTGAGTCAGGCGGATGCTTTCTGCCCGACATCATAATCGGCCCCTAAATGTGTATGTGCATTTGTGGACTTAGTGCTAGTATTGGTGAAGCCCTATGTATTCATATTTTGGAAGGCCCCATTTACATCACAATTTTGGGACTGGTTGCTAAATCTCAGTAAATGGACGTATGCTGAAATTGATGTTTTATCTAGGGTGCACATAGAAGATAAGAGTAGTGTTCATTATGAATTATGGAATATGTACTTGGAGAAGTTGGAGACTGAATCAGATACACGTCTCCCTTGAAAATGATGCTGAAAGGTTACAAATGTATTTGTGTGTGGCCATCCCATTAACTGGAAACTTGATCCTATGCCTGATCATCTGAAGGGGCCTTAGATATCATATGCTGATAGGTTTGCAGGTACATTGCAAAATTCAATACATCCAATAAAATTCTACTGGGAACAAAGCTGTAGACATCAATGTGCACCACCATTTTGATTACTGGTAGTCCTGCTCCACCTGGCAGTCGTAGGGCTGCCTTGAAGAAATGTAAATGCACTCCTGTATTGCCCTCAAAAGGGAAATCCCCTGTACCTCCCTTACCTGTCTCCAGCTTTGTGGAATGATTGACAATTCCTAATGGCAATGAACCAAAGAGTAAGCAGACCAATGCAACCATGCTGGTTGCTCAGTTGATTTGGAGGTTACTTTGTGCTTGTACAAAATACTACTGTAGTAACCACAGAGGCAGTGGTTAGTGAATAAAGTAGATTTATTCAGGAGTACATCCACAGTAATGTACAGCGACCTCCAGCTTCTTCAACTGACTGTCTTCCCAGAACCACTCAGTGATGTCATTCTATGACATCACTGAGTTCTACAATGGAAGTAAGAAATCTCCACACATCTCCCCCCTTACAAGGAATTTCAAGACAAAATTGATATACTATACATGCTAAAAATAACAAGTGAGGAAATTTAACGTACAACTAAGGTAAAATACCATTAAGTAATGAAAAGGAAAGAAAACCACATATTATAATAAACAATAACAGAAGAATCATTCAGTTGAATTTGGAACATCAATTTTGCACAGGTTACCCATGCTCCACTCTTTTCCATCATCAAGAGTCACCACCGAGTTCATTACTTTTACTACCCTACATGGCGTAGAAAATTTGCTCTCTCCCTTTTTCACAAATCCCATTTTTCTGGTGACCACCCAATCACCATAAGCAATTCTAACATCCTTCACTCCTTTTCTTCTGTCATAATCATCCTTATTTCGTTCTTGAGACCCTTTAACTCTTGCTGCAATTCTTTCCCGGTCTACCCAAACTTGATCTTTCTTTTGCAACCACACAGGAGACTCTTTGGTTGCCGGTTCTCTTCCTTTCAAAGCCACAAAAGGTGACACACCTGTAACAGAGTGAGGAGTCACCCTATGAGCCCACATCATTTTAACTTCAGGAGTACATCCACAGTAATGTACAGCGACCTCCAGCTTCTTCAACTGACTCTCTTCCCAGGACCACTCAGTGATGTCATTCTATGACATCACTGAGTTCTACAATGGAAGTAAGAAATCTCCACAACTACTATATAAATACATTAAAAAACCTTTTCTTCTGCTCTCCCATGTTTGCACTCACCCCCCAAACCTGATTGAGGACTGCAGTTTTTGGTCCATCGCTTACTGCTGTCACATATTACTTTACACAACCATGTTACTCATCTAGGCCTAACGCCTGTTCACACATGATCCAAACACTGAAACTTTTGATCTACCTGCTCAGGCCTGAGGAAATACCTACCCGAAGGGGATCATTGGACTATGTTTAGGGTCTGAATATATCTTTTTAGGTCCTATTTGTGTCTAAATGTTTGGACAGTTTCATACAGCCTCAGACATCATTAAAATACAGAAATCTCTCTGTTTAATGTAAAGCTAACTCTCTCCACCTTACCTCCACATTTCAAGACTCATCATAAACATACCCAACCAAATATTTTTACCCAGTGCCATCTTGCTGTGTTTGCTCATATTTTTGTCTGTGTAGATTCTCTTGTGATGCTTCTTCAGGATATTGACTTTGACTGCTAAACCCATGATAAAGAAAACTAATGTAAAATATACACATATCCACCATGCCAAACAGAAAGTGATATCTTGCTTCAAAAGCCTCAGACTGCAGATCTGAAACCATGTGATAAACATCAACATTAATCACCTCTTGTGCACAGCCCTAAAATGCAGAACATGAGACAATAAAACGGCCTTCCCCTAAATTCAGAGAAACTAGGGGGCATATTAGCAAGACCCACGTTAAAATTATCACCGTTTTAGCGGCAGGCAACTGCCGCTAAAACGGCGATAATGGGCTTGCTAATATGCGTTATAGAATTCAATAGAAGCCCAGGTTAGATGTGCAGGACATCTAACCTGGGCTTCTATTGGAATTCCCATAACGCATATTAGCAAGCTCATTATCGCCATTTTAGCGGCAGTTTCCTGCCGCTAAAACGGCGATAATTTTAACGTGGGTCTTGCTAATATGCCCCTAGGTGGTGTACAAAACACTGGGCACAAATTACTGGTCACAAATTGCAACATTTTCTTTTTGCAACTACTGGTAAGGTAATACTTTATTGTACATGGTTATTTAAAACCTTTACAATGTAGAAAAAGATTCAATTAATAAAACAAAGGTCAAGTTCATACATATTAAGACAATAAATCCATCAGTAAAAAGCATACTAAAATAGCAGCCTCAGAGTTAAAATAAAGTATGAGAACAGTTAGTCAACCTATTTTACAGAGTAAAATGTGCAGTAAGTTGATCCTAGTTACCAGCAGAGTGGTAATGTAGAAAGTGCATTTGCAGAAGTGCCATTTCAGTAAAAACATATTTGCGTTAGTCAGTGTTATTCAGTATAGTCCAAAGTGGCTGATTGCTTTCAGCACTGTCCTCCACCGAGTGAAAATCAAGGCTTGGTAGGTAGCGACATGAAATTTGGGTAAAATTCCGGGGCCTTGATTATGGCCCTTCTGGTTGGGTTGGACCAAAAGGTGCAGCATGTTATTCGTCCTCACCAAATGTCTGGAGCAGTGCTTGAGCTGTATAGAAGCAATCATTGGTTGGAACAGGCTAAAACTTAGTGCAAGCATGCTTTGAGTCTCGATATTCAAGGGGCTGATGTAATTAAGTGCGGTGCGGTGTTCCTGAGCATTCTCAGCAAATGGTTTGGTGGAGTCTGCATGATCCATCTGTTAGGCCCCTGCCCCCTTGCGTCATAGGTGGGCTGCTAGTTTGTTCCTCTCTCTCAGTTGGGATGCTACTATTGTCTTTCCTGATGGTTGAAGCAGTAAACGTTGGTGCCTGTCAGTTTCCCTGCCAGGACCGTGCACTCATAAGATTAGTTTGTGGTTGCTTAGGAGCATTTGGACGCACCTCATGCCAACATTATGCCACCTGTTTCTTTGCCAGTACAAGCTGGTGCTATCTCTTTGAGGGTTAGGGTGAATTATTCCTCTCGACCCTCGCGGTGCTACTAGGTTTTTGGCTATCTTTCAGGGTTTTAAAGCGGATTTCCGCCGCTTCAAGGAATTTTACCATTCGGCAGCTCAGTTGGATGTCATCGCCTTGAAAGCAAGCCAGCACCACTTGCCTGCAGGTCCGTATCCTGCGGTTGTTAAGAAGCGGTCTCAAGAGGAAGCGACGTTCTTGGATAAGTTCGCTGCAGATGGCGATAAGATGTACGGTGTTCTCTTTGCCGTTCCCGCAAAGACGGCATTTTATTGGTAGCTGGGGGCATAACCACGGTGGTTGGTGAGTCGTGGACGGCAGTAACCCTAGGTGAAATTTCAGGAACTTCTCTTTTGTTTTTTTGGAAAAGCCTGTCTGTAGATATGCTTGGGGCGAGAGCTTGATGTACGATTGAACTGTAAGCCAGCCGTGAGCACGCTCTACAGGGCGGCTTTGTCCTGCAGCAATGATTCTTTTCGGACTGTCTTATTGACCACCTTTTTAAAGCCTGCTGGAGAGCCTGAGAGTTCCCATAGTTGCCGCAAGCCGAGTTGATCAATTGCGGCCTCCAAGTACAGCCTTGCTGGGCAAGTTTCTTTATCTTGAAGTTCCTTCCACAGGAGAGCATTTAGTGTTTTCGGATCTCCCTGCTTACTTTGTGCCAGCTTTTTATGTATGTTCCTTTGCGTGCCAGCTCTTCTTTTGGCAGCCCAAATTCTAATCTCATCTGCGCGGGCGATGTGTACCTAGGAAGGCCAAAGATCATGCGTAGCGCCTTAGCTACCGTTCCATCTACTAAAGCAACATCCCTCCCCCTCATAGCTTCACTGCCGTAAGTGATGGCTGGGATTAGTTTTGCCTGGATCACCTTTATGAGGGGTAGTAGGCTTGGACCAGTGACCACGTTTTTTAAGTTTCTAAGTGCTACCGCAACCATTATCTCTCTCCTTTTTATGGCGTCACATTGTCGCTTGAAGTTGCCCTTGCAGTCTATGATGACCCCCAAATATCTATATTCACAGACCATTTCCAGCTTCCTTGATGCCAAGAGCCAATTCCGTGTTATTTTCTTTTGGGGAGATTAATGCACATAACTTTAGATTTTTCTTGATTGATACTAAGCCTATTAGCTGCAGAATATCTCGACGTAATGTCCAGTAGCCGCTGTAGGCCTACAGGGGTCCGGCTAATAAGTAACAGGTCGTCAGCATAGAAGAGGTTCGACAGCTGGGTGCCCCCTAGCTTTGGTGCATGCGCGTTACTTTCATTTAGCTGCGTTGTTAGCTCTCCCATGAAAAGATTAAAAAGTATTGGAGCGAGTACGCAGCCCTGTTTTACCCCTGTGCTTGTTGTAATCTTCCTTGTTAGGTATTGGCCAGAGCCTAGTTTGACTTGCACCCATGTCTCGCTATGCAGGAGAATTAGTTGGTTTAAGAGCAGCGGGGGATGTTAAGCTTTTTTAATTTTTCCCACAGAAGGTTTCTGTTAACGTGGTCGAATGCAGAGCTGTAGTCAATGTAGCACAGATATAGGGGTTGCTTCGCTTCGAGGGCAGCATCGATTAACAGAGAAAGAGCTAATATGTTGGTGGTAGTCCCCATACTTTTACAGAAGCCTGTTTGGTTGTATGGAATTGCTGAAACCTCAGCTGCCCACGATCTCAATTCCTCAAGTAAGAGGCCCGCAAAATATTTGGCCTCGTTGTCAAGCAAGGCCACTAGCCGATAGTTTTTCGGGTCGTTTCTGTTTCCCTTTTTATAGATAGGCGAGATGATGGCTCCCCTCCATGATGATGGAATTATTGATGTCTGTAGGATTTTTTCAAACATTGGTTTGAGTGCCGCGGCCCAATATTCCGGCTCTTGCTTGAACAATATGGGGGGAATCCGATTTGGTCCAGGCGCCCCCTCGCGTCTTCCCTTTGAGATTCTGTTGCTAATCAGTGCATTCGTAATTACAATTGCGTGATCTGGCTGCTGAGGATCATGGTGTTCGCAACACAGCACTAATCCCCCCTCAGTATCCTTTGTGGGATTCAATATTCTTTGGCTATTTGTGTCAGTTTCATTAAAATGCGTACTAAGAAAGGTTGTCCAGTCATCTTCTGTGACATAAGAATTAATGCTTTGACTCCGCTCCTTGGTCAGATTGTTGATCTTTTGCCAAAATTGTGCGCTGTTGTTCGTTTTGGCATCGTGTAAGAGTTTGGCCCAGAGAGACTCATCTGCTTCTCGCTTAAGTCGCCAGATCAGCCTCCTGCGGTCGCGCTTTAGCCGCCTCAGCTCTTCTTTGGCGGCGGGATCTGCCCTCAGACTTCGTAGAGCTTGGCTGATGAGGATCTTTAGGTTTTTTAGATTAGCACTGTTTCTAAAGTTATGGTGCCACATGTGCTTCTCAGATTTACCTGCTCCTTCAAACTGGTTGTTTCCCTGTTTTGTTCCAATATTGTTGCGTAGTGTTTTTACAAAGTTCTCCCAGCTCTCGATTAGGTCTGTTGTTACATTTTGCGCTTCGCTAAATGCTTGCTTAGCGTGGAGCAGAAGGCGCTGAGGGTCATCTGTTCTACATTTTATCCGCCTATCATTCGCGGCATAGACTGAGTTGTGCCCCTTGGCTCGTAAAGGGTTTAGGATTGTGAAGGCCTCTATTGTGACTTCTTGAGGTAAGTGATCACTGAAATCTAGTGAGCCGATGTGAAAGTCTCTTGCCGATTGGAACAGGTTACTGGAGAGGAAGGTGAAGTCGATTGTGGAACTGGTCGTTGTGCTATGAAACGTTGCCGCCTGGGGGCGGTCCCCTGGGAATCTTCTGTTAAGTGCTCGGAGGCCCAGTTCTTCTAGTGTCACTAGAAGTCGCTGTGCTGTTTTTCTGCTTCTGCCTCCGGACATGTTATCTTGAGGGCTTGGTTCCCATGCGAATGGGTCCTCATCTGTGGTGGTTTCTGTGGCTGGGTTGTTGAGCATGTTCAAGTTAAAGTCGCCACTAATGATCAGACTGTTTGTTTTCTCTATGATTAATAATTTAATGAGCTCTTCTTTCAACTGTTGAGCCCCTTGCTTCTTTCCTCGGGGGTGTAGGTAAAGATTTATCAGAATTATCTCCTCATATTTAACCTGTTCCCGAATGGAGATTCGTAGTGCTTGCATTGCATTCGGTGGGTCTAATTTGTGAGCCAGAGGCACTACTGCGAATATACTTCTTATTGAACTATATATAGCAAGGCCTCCCTTTTTGTGACCAAATATTGCGCTCTGTGTAGGAGGGATGAAATTCAAGGTATAGCCTGGAAGTGCTGATGGTGAGTTGATCCATGTTTCTTGTAATGCAATAAGGTCAAATCTTTGCATGTAAAGGATTAGTCCCATATCCGTGAGCTTATCTCCTAGGCCATTAATATTCCAGGAGCACAATTTGAGAGTGTTAGAGGTTTTCCCGGTGTCAGGCCTGCTTTGTCAATGTTTTTCCGATTTGTAACTACTGGAATTTTGTGAACTGACCTGTGCACTAATAGGGTAGTTCTCAAAATTCTCATTCAAACTGGATCACAATGAAGCCTTCCAAATGAATATTAATGATATAGGTCACAAAATTCAACTTACTTCAGTTGAATGTCATCATAGAGATGGGGGCATGCTGGCGTCAGCAGACCACTGTGTCTGTGATTGCAATTATTAACATAAACTTATTAGTCAAATTAGAAGCTCTGATGATCGACAATGGTTTGCGTCAGGCAGACCAGAGAAAGCTTAAAGAACCGATGGAGACAAATACACTTGCAACAATGAGGATATATGTTCCAAAAGACCTACAGGAAGATGTTTGCTTCCTGCAGTAAAAGGCACATGATGCTGAGGGTCATTCACAGTGCAATAATGTGTGAATTGTGGGCGTTCCAGAATGTGCAGATGGTACCAACTTGAATCTGTTATTGGAAGAGTGTTTGGCAGCAACTCTTTTGCATGGTAACCCATAAACACTCTTCTTGGTCGAAAGTGTACACAGGGCACCCCACCACCAGGAACACATCCTAGACTGTTGTTGGCCATGTTGTTTAATTATCAAGAGAGAGAGAGCATCCTGCAGGTTTCCATAACAAATAGTCCTTGGCTAGTGGAGAACAGTAAAGTCAATATTTTTCTGATTATATGTCAAAGGTACAGAAATGGTGCAAGAATTTCTGGACGTTAAGAAGCAGCTTAGACATTTGGACATTAATTATGCTCTTATGCTTCCGGATAAGTTGACGATTGTGGATGGTGGATTCACACGATTCTTCGGTTAGGGAAGCTTCGATACAGCTAGGGACCAAGGGTGTGTCTGCCCCCGCTATCACGCAAAATACCAACATAGACAGGTCAGTGCAGCGGAACAGATGACGGCAAGGCAGGAGAATACAGAGCAAGCTCATCAAAGTTAAAGCCATGGCTGTACTTAAACTTCAGATCAGCTGCAAAAGGAACTCCCCTTCTTTGAATCTAGAAGAGCTTGAAGGCATGGAGGATGAGATGCCCCAAAGACATCATGCAGAAGTTTAGGGAGGGCCTGGCCCTCACCCTAATGACCGCTGTAACTATGTTTTGAATCTGTATGTGTGAGTAATATGTCAGGGAAAGAGAGAGCGGGACAAAAGTGCTACAAGTTGGCAAACTAATTTGCATACATAAACAACTATGCACATGCTGCGGCTTGGCTTTCCCCAGATTCTGAGATGGGAAGGCTGGTTGAATACATTTAAATTATTATATTATTGGCTGAGGGTTCATGCATTCCTCAACAAAAGAGAGAGTTTTGCGAGTTTATACCAAGGTGTCATGATATTACGGATGTGTGTGAATGTTGGTCATGGGGCTTACTCCTAGTCCGGTGCTTGCATGTCAAGCATCACTTGACATTAAAACCACAATGGTGAATGTTAATTGTAATATGCTGATTTAGAATGTACTGGTATGGCAACACATGTGAAAAGGTACCAAATTCACGCTTACCTCAAACGCAGAGATATATACTTTTGCTTGCCTGCAAGAAACTCAACTCAATGCTCTTGAGCTGGAGATCCTCCATAAGAAGTGGTGCGGCACCACAGTTAGCACGACATATTCAGGGATCGGAAGGGGCGTGTTGGGTTGCTCCAGGGGTTCCCTTCACAATTCATTCCTACCTGGTAGACTGAGAAGGCAACTACATAGTTGTGCAGGGAGTGCTTAATGGAAATTGACTGTCATTTATAGTGGTTTATGCACCCAGTGCCAACCTTGCATCATTTTGGACGTGTTGATCTAGTCCTTGGTTATGTACATGCATGCCCCTTGAGTCTGTGGCTAAGACTTTAACTGTATCACTGACATCAACCATTATTTGGTGTTTATTTGATGGTTGCCACCAGACAATTAAGATAGTGGACTGTGAATAATCAGGTGTCAGGGAAGTGGTGATTATTACATCCAGAGGTTACAGAATACTCATTTTATTCAAGTCTGCACTCTCTTCACGCCAGAATAGATTTATTTTATTTTAATGTTGAAGTGGGGTCGAGTGTGGCAGATAAAGAATATCTGGGACACACATTATTAGATAACAACCCTTTGAAACGGTCTTTCAATTGGGGCTTGGCACGTTCAAGAACACCAATGTAGACATTTCTTGTGGAAGCCCTCCATGACCCAGTGTTCCACACTACTGTAGAGGAACCTATAGATCAGTATTTCACTGACACCTTAGTGGACACCTTAATGGAATGGGATGCATTTAAAGCTGCACATATAGACTATGTCTCAGGACAGTATATGAACTGAAAAGGTTACTATTGAGGGAGATAGGGGAGATGTAGGTTGGTATATGGGACCTGGAATTTAAGTTGCCACTAGAACTCGCCACACACAAAGACTTGGAACATTAAGAATGGATTATAAGGCCTTACTTGATAATTTGGGACAAATGGATTATATGGAATATGTAGCCCACCAGCGGGCAGAGTGAGAAGAAATGGGTAGATTCCTTGCATGGCTTCTGAGATTTGATCAATCGAACGCCCCCATAGGTGTGATCCATCCCCAACAGGAAGACATAGTGGATGCATAGGAAGAAATTAACACATTGTTTCGTGATTAATACAGCATGCTCTATGATGCCCCTTGGAGAGGGAATGAAGCAATGTTTGGGGGAGTATTTAGCAAGGATTATTTTACCCAGAATGAATGTGTTATAGTGGATTGAATTAGAGGAACCACTTAGAAGAAGATATACAACTGTCACTGAAACAAATTGCAAGAGGTTAAACTTCAGGTGTGAATGGTCTACCTGCTGAATTTTACACTGTATATGGCACATGTCTGGCACCGCAACTGTTATCAGTTTACAAGGTTTCCAAGGAAGCTAGAACCATGGCATGTATGAGAGAGGCCTTCTTGGTCGTTCTTCTGAAAGCATGGAATGATCATCTGTATGTAGGCTCTTACCGCCAATTGTCCTTAATTATTTTTGACTAGAAAGTGATGGAGAACATTTTGGCTCACCTTCTGATGCCTGTTGCACTATCATCATCATCAAAATACTGCGTTTCAATCATCAAGATCGTTAAATGTTGTACATGCATAAATACATCGTCTTGCCATCAGTACATAGATAGACGAGTTGCATACGTTGACTTGAGTAAGCTGTTTAAAAAATTAACAAACATGCTTAAAAATAGTAAAAGGTAATTAAAACCTATTCGGAAAGAACCCTTGCAAATACTAATACGGGGCATATTATCAACGGCCAGCGATAATTATCGCTGGCCGTACATAGCGATAGAAATATTATCGCTGGCTATCGCTGAATATTATCGCCATGATAACGCTATATTTACAACGCATAGCGCTATGGCGATAATATTTCAGCGATAGCGGTGTTTTCAATGGAACATCACTGGTTTTCCAGCGATGTTCCATTGAAAACACAGATAACATTGCTGATACGACCCTGTGGTCGTATCAGCATAATCCATCTCCCATTAAAAGTATGCCTTAGTCAGGAATTTAACAGACGTTAAATTCCTGAGGTAAGGCTGAGGTAGCGCGATTTTTTTTATCGCTGCACCTCCTTGTTAATATCGCGAAGCTGCCTTCACGATATTAACATGTGTTGTTTTCACAGCCACGCCTTCTTTGCATCTCATTAGCGATGCGAGGCGAGGCTGTGAAAAAACGGGCTCTACATCAAGGAAACACGCGCTAGCGTGTCCTTGATGATATTGCGATATAATTATCGCCGCTTTTCGCCCAAAAACGGACGCTAAAGCGGCGATAATTATATCGCCAGCCCTTGCTAATATGCCCCTAATACTTTCTTAACTGGCATTCACAGGGATATACACAATGAATACACAACAGGAAATGCTAAAAGGCCAAATTCAAAATGAGGCAATTTATTGGTATAATAGCTCTTTTCAGTGGCCCATTTAATCATCACTAGAAAAATCCAGGTAACTGGTTAACATTGACATGGGAGTTAAACGTTGTATAGCATCAGCCGACCTCCTAATTGAAAAAGTGCTAAAGGCAACACAATTTAAACAACCAGGATTTCAAATAGATGTCTGTACTACACAACATGTAATACCTTTAGGAGTATTAAGGATAATACATCATATCAAAGAGCAAACAGTTCCTACCAGCAACACTCCCTATGTAGTAGAAGAGTAGCCAAATGCAATAGAACAAGCATTTGCAATGCAATAGGTCTCGCATTTGCGAAGGTTTAAGCTGTGGCATTGTAAATGACCATGCCTTTTATTTATCCATTTTGATAATTAACACAAAAATCAAAGGCATTGTCATTTACAATGCCAATAGCTAAACTCTTGTAAATGCGAGACCTATTTCATTTCAAAGAAGCGGCCTCCATTGTCCCGGGCTGCTTGGAAAGTGAAAGCACGCATGGCGCGCTGAATGTTGCAGGCAAGCATGTCATGCCTTCAGTGGGAGAAAGTCATTTAAGAAAATAGTGCTTACAGACTAAATAAGACTTACCGTATAACAGAAGTAAAAGGGCCAGTCCTCATGGGAGGTTACAAATGAAGACAAGGTGATACTAAGGAGGAACTAACAAGCCTATAACGAATCAGAAGCCAGCATTTACAAAGGACAATGACACAAGCTAATGAAAAATATGGGAAGAGAGTGGGCGGAGCTTCAAGTCCATACTCTAATACAGCGTGCCTCGCAGAGTAGAAGTGGTGGAGTGAGCTAAAGAATGATAATGGATTAAACCCAGATCAGTTGACTGGGGGTGAGTGTTTGATTAGCTCAAACGCTCCGTCCATCATCCCCTTTGGTATCGTTTTGTTCGCCCTAAGTTGGCAGGGTATGCCCAGACGTGGGTCCCTTGCTCACTTTGCCACTGGATTCAAGCTAGCCTGGCTGATGACGGCTGAATAGCCAGAAACCGGTCCCAGGATGCTTGTTTCCGGTCCAGGGAAGACATGGCTTGGCAGTTCGGGCTGGACTGTTCCCATGAGGCACAGGGTCAGACTGATTTGCATATGGCCATGTCTGAACTGGGGTGGTGGAGTGAGCTAAAGAATGATGATGGATTAAACCCAGATCAGTTGACTGGGGGTGAGTGTTTGATTAGCTCAAACGCTCCGTCCATCATCCCCTTTGGTATCGCTTTGTTCGCCCTAAGTTGGCAGGGTATGCCCAGACGTGGGTCCCTTGCTCACTTTGCCACTGGATTCAAGCTAGCCTGGCTGATGACGGCTGAATAGCCAGAAACCGGTCCCAGGATGCTTGTTTCCGGTCCAGGGAAGACATGGCTTGGCAGTTCGGGCTGGACTGTTCACATGAGGCACAGGGTCAGACTGATTTGCATATGGCCATGTCTGAACTGGGGTGGTGGAGTGAGCTAAAGAATGATGATGGATTAAACCCAGATCAGTTGACTGGGTGAGTGTTTGATTAGCTCAAACGCTCCGTCCATCATCCCTTTTGGTATCGCTTTGTTCGCCCTAAGTTGGCAGGGTATGCCCAGACGTTGGTCCCTTGCTCACTTTGCCACTGGATTCAAGCTAGCCTGGCTGATGACGGCTGAATAGCCAGAAACCGGTCCCAGGATGCTTGTTTCCGGTCCAGGGAAGACATGGCTTGGCAGTTCGGGCTGGACTGTTCCCATGAGGCACAGGGTCAGACTGATTTGCATATGGCCATGTCTGAACTGGGGTGGTGGAGTGAGCTAAAGAATGATGATGGATTAAACCCAGATCAGTTGACTGGGGGTGAGTGTTTGATTAGCTCAAACGCTCCGTCCATCATCCCCTTTGGTATCGCTTTGTTCGCCCTAAGTTGGCAGGGTTTGCCCAGACGTGGGTCCCTTGCTCACTTTGCCACTGGATTCAAGCTAGCCTGGCTGATGACGGCTGAATAGCCAGAAACTGGTCCCAGGATGCTTGTTTCCGGTCCAGGGAAGACATGGCTTGGCAGTTCGGGCTGGACTGTTCCCGTGAGGCACAGGGTCAGACTGATTTGCATATGGCCATGTCTGAACTGGGGTGGTGGAGTGAGCTAAAGAATGATGATGGATTAAACCCAGATCAGTTGACTGGGGGTGAGTGTTTGATTAGCTCAAACGCTCCGTCCATCATCCCCTTTGGTATCGCTTTGTTCGCCCTAAGTTGGCAGGGTATGCCCAGACGTGGGTCCCTTGCTCACTTTGCCACTGGATTCAAGCTAGCCTGGCTGATGACGGCTGAATGGCCAGAAACCGGTCCCAGGATGCTTGTTTCCGGTCCAGGGAAGACATGGCTTGGCAGTTCGGGCTGGACTGTTCCCATGAGGCACAGGGTCAGACTGATTTGCATATGGCCATGTCTGAACTGGGGTGGTGGAGTGAGCTAAAGAATGATGATGGATTAAACCCAGATCAGTTGACTGGGGGTGAGTGTTTGATTAGCTCAAACGCTCCGTCCATCATCCCCTTTGGTATCGCTTTGTTCGCCCTAAGTTGGCAGGGTATGCCCAGACGTGGGTCCCTTGCTCACTTTGCCACTGGATTCAAGCTAGCCTGGCTGATGACGGCTGAATGGCCAGAAACCGGTCCCAGGATGCTTGTTTCCGGTCCAGGGAAGACATGGCTTGGCAGTTCGGGCTGGACTGTTCCCATGAGGCACAGGGTCAGACTGATTTGCATATGGCCATGTCTGAACTGGGGTGGTGGAGTGAGCTAAAGAATGATGATGGATTAAACCCAGATCAGTTGACTGGGGGTGAGTGTTTGATTAGCTCAAACGCTCCGTCCATCATCCCCTTTGGTATCGCTTTGTTCGCAGAGTAGAACATCACTGCCTAGGCTCGACCTAAAAATATATTCATGATGGAAAAATCAGTGCAACCAGTTTCAACAAGATTTATAAAACATTATTGTTGTCGGAGCTGCCAGGCCCTCACCTTTGTAACAAACATTGGCAAAAAGCAAGAATATTTTTGGGCCTCAGAAAGCACACATTGCCAGAGTAGTCCCTGGCACTGAACAAAACTACTTTGTGTGCCGATGTGCTCCTTTGCTTAAAAACAGAACGCTGCCATTCACAGTGAAGCCAGTCTATAGATAGATGTAATTTTAATAAAAACAAGAGGTCTTGGTTAACTCAAGACTAACTTAGGGGCCCAATTTTTAAATAAAGTCACAAAAGTGCATCCATGGTATATGCCCTTGCATTATTACAGCTTTCACAGATTCACAATTTAAAAAAGTAGGCCAGGAAATCTTACTCCTAGAAAATATTTAGAACAACCAGATTGGAACTGCACCACTGCTAATCAAATAAGTTCATAGGTAAAAGTCCATGAATATTGTAGAATCCTAGTTCAATGAAGGAAATAGTTGCAACCACAAAATATGTATCGTTTTCTTCTTTATTTAGTTCTTGAAACAAACCATCAGCCAACGCGTTTCGTCCTTTTAAACATAGGACTTCTTCAGGGCACTGTCAATAGTAGCCGACAACCATTCTAATGGGTTGTGGCCCATTATTAAGATTCCTCTTGAACAAAGGCTATAGCCAAGCATCTGGTCCATGCTGTAGACTGTAAGTTACGATGTAAAGATAAATTGGCAAAATCCTATGCCCAATAGAGAGCAAGAGTGAGGAACAAGTGTTATGATAGCCATAAATAGATCATTAGATGTGCAAATTCTATTGGAACTCGCACATAGAGATGGAAAATATCCACCCTAGTTAGTGCACCTGTCTCTGTTGCAGAGGAGCGAAGGTGCTCCTTTGGAATTGTTGTCGGCTACTATTGACAGTGCCCTGAAGAAGTCCTATGTTTAAAAGGACGAAACGCATTTCCTTCATTGAACTAGGATTCTACAATATTCATGGACTATTACCTATGAACTTATTTGATTAGCAGTGGTGCAGTTCCAATATGGTTGTTCTGTATTTAATCACCTCTTTAGGTGTGGTGCCTCTGGACAGGGGGCACATTTGGATTGCTGCACACAGGATTGTTTTTGCCTTTAATAGTAGTGGTAATTTATGGTACAGGTGCTGCACATGTTGTTTTGTGGTCCACTGTCCAAGTTTTGAGTGTTTGCTCCTAGAAAATATTTGTCAACTGCGTTTCAGCACAGGGATTTTGTTCATGTGAAAATCTGCTGAGCATTTACAAGTTCATCTTCCCTCCAACCACTTTCTTCTCAACGGTGGAAGAAGTTTGACTTCTGCCCTTGTCAGGAGTAAGTTTCTAACCTTTTTCAGTATGGGAAAAGATTCGAGAAGAGCTGATGAAAACCAACAAAACATGCAAGTAAGTAAGTTTGCACAGATGCAAAAGCGTATTGCAACCCTAGAACTACTGCTTAAAACTTACTCCAGCCCCAGTACGTAAATATGTGGAAAAGTGTGGGAATTGCTAGAATTCAAACCATACTATAGTATGAGCCCTGGCATAATCAGAGAGACTTTTAGCAAAGCTCTTATATAATGAGATTGCTGCCATAATTTATCACCCGACTACGTGGCACCAATAGGGACAAGTGGATTTTGTTTTTCTTTTTTGTACAAGACAAGTAGATTTATTAAGCAACTTGTCCCATGGACAAGTAGACATTTTACTAAATTCCACACCCCTAAAAAGTTAAAATTCAATACCCAGTTAACTATTAAGTTACTTTAGCATACCGGTCACCGTTAGTGACAGTCAGGCGCCCCAAGCCTGGCCTCACCTTCTAGGCTTCGCCATCATAATACCAAGAGCACAATTTACTTATGTCTATATCGATTCTGCCTCTACAACAGATTTCTGGTGTCTGCGTTAACCAATATCTCCCCCAGCCACCATATTATTATCAAAATACAAGGTAACTGATAAACGTTGCTCATGGTCTTACAGATTCCATTTTAGAATAAGTTGAAAGAAGCAAATTATGTCCATATGTAAAGCTTAGGTTGTGTAATTGAGCAGCCAGCTTAAAAATGCTTTCCCCCCAACACACGAAAAGATTGAGTGAAAACAAAAGTTAAATACTAGACTACCCTGTTTTGTTGTTGAAAGAAAGAAAGAAAAAAAAAGAACATTCTTAATTATGTAGATACGGATGTAGAAACGCCTTTTCCTTTGTTAAAAATCTATCTGCAGATGGGTGAGATTTTTTAAGCCATTCTCTGCAAGGTGTAGTTACAGATGAATACAGGCTGGAAGTACAATGTTCTGGTAATGATTGCCTTTCAAGAAATTATGTTAAACAATGAACCATAGTATAAAGCTCTGCAGATTGGGTGGGAGGGTGTCATTATAAAACCCTTACTATACAGGGACCAGTAAATATTTTCATTATTTCATGGGTTTGTGTTTTAAGGAAACATTTTTTCTAAAAAAGGAAAATACAAGGAGTGCTTTTATCTGTTACAGCCTGGCCAGTAAGAACTGTGATTCACAGGCTACAGCCAAACCTGTTAAACAACTTAATTTTGATACGGAACCAACAGTGAGGCGATAGATAGAAAGGTCGCAGAACCCTACGTGCGAGTGAGCTTCTGCAGAAACTCGCATATTTATTTTATTTTGAAGTTTGTAGAGCGCACAGCTACCTCCAACGGAGGTGTCCCGGCGCTAATTGCGGAGAGCAGAAGATGGAGGTACACTGCCAGGAGTTACAGGTGCTAGGAAAGGCTGAAGAACCAAGTTTTTAGGAGTTTGCGGAAGACCAGTTCTGAATTGGCCTTCCTTATGAACTCGGGTAAGGAGTTCCAGAGATGGGCAGTTCTTACCATACTTGCTAAGAAATGATACAGACTGTTTCCCAAGCTTTTAAGCTGCTACTTCATATCGCCATCTTCCATTCATGTCAACTAAAGCTGGTCCTATATCGACTACCCTGCACTTCAAGTACATTTAAGGCACTTGACCACTTCTTCGCAAAAAAAACGGGAGTGCGAAAAGTATGAACATTGTGGCGATTTCGAGCTTGAGAAAAATTGTACAGATTCCTATTGGCATTTAGGGGCAAGGGATGGGCATAGTTTTACAATCAATATGAATAATGTTAAAATCCCCAAAAACACATTCATTCACTCTCAGTCAATCACAGAAGTTACAGGAATATCTGAACTGAAATTCTGTGATTATACAGAAAGTGCAATAAATATTGAGAACAATAACGCTCTATAGGGGCAATGAGCCTATACTATACATGTCATTTGGTATTTGGTAATGCATTGATTGATCCCCTCAAATATTGATCACAATTGTATAAGTAGCTCCCAAGAAAGTATGTTCTCATTTATTGATCTATCCAGGTATACAGTTTGCCTCATGTTTAGCTACTGTCCAGAAAATGCAGTCTTACTTGGTCATCGCAAAAGTATGACTACAATAAAGCAGCTTTGACTCCACCAGCACATTTGAGCCACACCACATTGGAGCAACACCTTAACAAAAGGGAGAGTAGCACAGAAGAGTAGCAGAGCTACACGAAGGCCTCCTTCCGATGTCACCACAAACACACATTTGCTTGCCTATACGGCAGAGGTGAGAGCAGGCACCCCTAGCTGGCATGGACCCGAGTGGGACAGGGATGGCATACAAGTCATTGCTACTTGGTGCCTGTCCCACCTTAATCGCTGCTCAGGGCTTTCTCTGCACTTTGCCCCTCCAGATGCTGGAGCTAAGGAGAAGAAGTGTTGCATCTTGAGCTCCACGTGCCACAGGGAGGTCTAGCAGCAGAAGGCTTTGGAGATCCGTAACTACCAACTGAATCCACCGCCACCACTCCAGATGACATGTTAAAAAGCGTTCCAGGCTGAGGGGCTGAGCACCACAAAGCCAGGGTGAGTGGAGTATGAAAGGCAGTCATTCTGAAGGTGTGCAGTCCTGTGTGGGATCCACATGCTAAGGAGTTAACATTTCCGCCTTGGAAAGGGGGGCATACACTGGCATTTGGGGTGTGTCATGGCAGCTCTGACATACTAAAAGCATCCTTGCCATCATGGTATAACTGTGGTCTGGCCTACTTTGGGTATGCATAGCAAAGTCATTAATCCATGGCATTGCTGCCAACCCGGCACGTTATTGGCACAGTCCACTGTGACTATGATAGGCGTCTGAGGATAACTGTGTACCCCTGGTATGATGGTCACACTAGCATGTACTGGGTGTTCTCACTGGCATATGCACCATTGGCATTATGGCATCCGCTCCTAGCCTGTCACTTTAAGCATGGGCGTTATCCTAGTCACACTGTACTTTGACATAGTGGTGGCCATCAAAGTCAAAAATTAAAGTTGTATTGGTAACAAAAGCTATTTAGAAACAACAACAAGCTCTAGTTCAGGGAAACAGTCTTATTTATCACTGAGAAGCTGGTGATGTAGTCAAAATATACGAGCTCAGACCAACCCTGTAAGAAGATCCTACCGGGGCCCAAAGAGTGAGGGAAACAATATGTGGATTTGAGGACCTGACAAAGCTATTTTTATGTTCACCAAAGCCAAATTAAATGGGTCCCAATACAAAACAAACTCTCTGAAATGAGTTTCCTCTCCTACTGCGCCAACTATTTTTATGGTACTTAGTAGAGATTCTCTATAATAGAGCTTTTTTCTGCGGATCTGGGAAGGATATTAGATTGGAGAAACAACTGTTTGAGTAAGTCTGTCGGTTTAGTGGTGTTTGATTCCCATGATTACAGTTTGCACGGCGTTTCAAGTTTTGCGAGTTAATGCGAAAGGAAAAAAGCAAAACAAGTCCATTCTAGTAAGATCTTTTGTGCCTGGCTAGAGTTGTACTTATGAATTTGCATCAGCACAACTGTTTGGTGCCTCAAGCTGCGAACACAAGGGTTTCTTATGGCTACGGTTGGCTGTAGAAAGTCTTTGGATGTCTGATAAAATTATGAATGAATTTGGGAGATCCTGAACTGGCTTTCCATTCACAGAACTTATTAAAAGTTGGTAGCCCACTATCACGCCTCATGTGGTTCTATGCATGTTGTTTGCAGCACAATTGAAGCTGTGTGTGTGTGTTGCTCAGGGTGATGGCATGCACTTATAGACAAACAATGAGACGAATGGCAGAGAAAACAAGCAGAAGGGTGCAAGAGCAAATTGGGCGCCGTGTTGAAACATAAAGCACGGCGCCCATGCATATAGCTGTGTGTTCCTGCACGATGCCCCTTTGCAGCTGAATAGCAGTCCGCGACGGGCGGAAAGCAAAAGATAATTAAAAAGGAGTTCTCTCAAAGGAGATAAGAATGATTGCGCAAGAAACCTGTGCTTGGCCGGTGCTCCTCAGCCTTAAACGGAAGTGAGGTATCGGCCGAGCCAACGAGTTAGGAGGTAGGCAAAAGGAGCGACAGTGGTGTGAACCTATGGCAGCAGGAGGCGGGATTACACTCAGTATGAGTGATTCCAATAGGTCTTGCAGACAGCGCATGCGCGCTGATGCTCGACCTAAAAATGAAAAAAGGGCCAGTCAGCAGGAACACAGTTATTACCACATAGACAAAGTTTTAAAACAAAGTTGGGAATCATAGATTCAACTCAACAAGGGACCACTGTCCTTGTAAATACTAAGAAAACCCTAAACAGCTTTGCTATAAACTTGAGAACAACAACTGATCTTTGCCTTGAATGCACTTTCAGTGTCTGATCCATACTGATAGCAAAAATGTGGCATGGAGAAAATCACTGTTCTACAAGTGTCAGCACTAAGGATCCTAAGAGCCTCTATGTGCACTCTAGAACCCAAGTTCCTGCATAATGGAACCACCGATTTTTCTCTCTGGATGCGATACACCGGACAAAAGAATAAAATATGACATACAGTTTCGAGCACCTCTGCACATGCAGGGCAAAGGTCCCCCCTAACAGGAATCCGATGACCACTTGCTACAAACTATTTGGTTGGAAGAGTCTTGAGTCTAAACTGAATGTACTATTTATGTGCTGGGGGAGTATTTCATCAATAGTGTACTCATTGTAAGGACATATGTTTTACATGTAATAACTCTGCTGTTAGAGTTCCTCTGCACTGGGTTACTACAAACTCCCAATAAATCCCTTTTAAACCTGCTTTAAATGAAGAGCACATCTCTGTGGGGGAAACACAAAATTTCTCCAAACCCAATTTCCATAGTAGTCCTTTGACACAAGTCAGCCATGGAATTTTCCTCACACATACCGGAGACATTAGATCTTTAAGGCCTCCCCGATATGATCCAAGAGCTGGTTAGGTCCAGAGATGGAACCAAAAGGTCAGGAGTCTCCAGTCTATCTTATGGGAAATACCCTTCAGGACCAGATCCAGACTCACTGCGATCATTGGCGTACTGGCTGGAAGTCCCAGTAAGGATCTAATTAACTTATTTTCAGCCGTTGACAAGATCATGATGTTCGCACATCCACAGATTTCTGATCCATACAGTGCAGCCCCTAAAACCTTTACATTGTAAATATGAAGAGCTGGTGCCACCCTCTCAGAGGTTGTTCCTCTGTGGATCTTGTCTATACTTTCCATATGGTAGGTTAATAATGTATGGGTTTGGAGAACCCAATTTAAGTTAGGAGTAAGTCTTACACCTAAGTAATCAAAAGAGGACTCCTGCGCAATTGGGTTTTTGCTCACACACATTCCACACCTGTTTTTTTTATGGAATACAGGCTGAACTAGCATACATCTGGTCTTGGAACTATTGAGCTCTAGTCCCCTTTCATCATAGAAATCATTAAAGTCATCTAACTAGACTGCTGGAGTCTCCTAGGAGACTTGGAAAGCAGTAGAGTGTCATCAGCAAGAAGTAAAGCCTGCACCCTTTGGCCCTCCACCTTAGGGGAGTCACACTCATTTCTATTTAAGTGGTCAACCACCTCATTAATATACAATAAAAACAGGGTGGGGGCAAGGACCACGATTGATCCTGAAGGACTTAATGAGCCGACCACTACCTCCCCACCTGACTTGGGCATAGTTTTCTGACTGTAACGCACCAGGATGTCTAATATGCTTGCTGAAATGCCTATTGCCTCCAGAACCCACCACAGCTTGTCTCTAGGGACCAGAACAAAAGTGGCACGTAACTCAATGAAAGCTGCATTATGTGTCCTCCTTTGATTACTGACACCTTCCAATAGATACAAGTGAACATGAAAGACCTGGTCAACGGTACTGATGTTGCTCCTAAAGCCCGCCTGAAAATCAGATAGGACCCCTTTCTCAATGATCTAGTCTTGAAGGTGCACAAGCACTTGTTTACAGAAGATTCTTTGTAGGGAATATAGCAAACTAATGGGCCTGTAGTTCCCCGGGTCATTCCGATTCCCCTTCCTATATATTGGGATAATCTCCACAAATTTCCAAGAAGAAGGAATCTCCATTCCTGACAGGATTACATTGGAAAGATGGTTAATATAGGGCTAAGGGATGTTCTGAAAGTGCCTTGCCCCATGACAGTATAGAGCTACGCTTTAGAAATAGGTATATGGCTGATGGTCTTATTGCATTGGATGGCAGGACTTTCCCCCCAAACCACTCTATCATCTAATTCAAATACGTAGGACTGGAAGGTAGAAGGCCCACTCCCTCTTGTCACTCTTCTGATTAATCCTTAGGTTTAGCAGAGTAGGACAAAAATGATTGAAAGATGATAGGCATCAGTTCTACCTCATGTACACCATCACAGCCTAAGGTTGTCCCTATGAGCTCCTTGCTTTGTAGGGATTCACATGCTCCGGCTCCCCTAGTACTTAGCTTTAACTTCGACATAGGTAGTGATACCTTGACGGGCCCTAGTAGATTAAGCAGCCACTATATCTGTAATTCATCAGTGACTGCACCCCCAGCAGACGCAGCTTTGGATTCCCACCCTATAGTGAAGTTGGGTTTAGTAAACACTACGGGGGATATTAGCAACAACTTGCGATAATTATCGCAAACCATACTTAGCGCGTTTTTTTTATCGCCGCCTATCGCTGGATATTATCGTGGAGATAACACGCTATTAGCAACGTTTATCTCCAATGCGATAAAATATCCAGCGATAGCGGCGAAATGCGTGAATATAGCTGGAAATCCAGCGATATTCATGCATTAACGCCATGGTGGACTTAGCCTGACAAGCCACCTCCCATTGAAGAAACAGGTAAGTCATGTTTTTAGCACGTGTTAAATTCTAGCGATAATCGCGCTTAGCGCGACTTTTTTTATCGCTTCGCCTGCGTTGCTAATAGGGGGAAGTTGTGTTAGCAACTGTTTTCAGTCGCTTTTAGTTGGGAACCCCTACCTTGCATGTCATTAGCGATAATTATCGCTGGCATGCAAGGCGAAAGGAAAACCGGCCGCTATCGCCAGAAAGCTGTCGCTAACGCCTGTTAACGACAGCTTGCTGATAGGGCGACAAAAAAATCACCGCTTTAGCGGCAAAAAGTGCCGCTAAAGCGGCGATAAAGCCCTTGCTAATATGCCCCTACATTCATTAGCAGAGGATTAATATTGCCTAATGTGGAATGCAATCCAAGCCTAGCCATAGGGGCTAGCCTTCAAGCATCCAATAGTTATAGTGGGAGTGAGACTAAAGCTTAGATGGTGTAGCTATCCCATCTTGTGAAAACAGTCGAGCAATCCTACCTAGAACTGCATGCAATCCAATCCATGATCTACAGGGGCCTCCTCAATCATCCAGAAGCCATCTTGTTAGTCAACCACTTTCCTAAACATTGGCTCTCTCTTGGAACATGGCAGGCCTTAGGGCTAAATTGATGCAACCTCAATGTTGTAAATTCATATTGACATATGCCTATTCCAGGAATGATGGTGTGCTAAACCCTTAAATTAACGTATTCATTTCATTTCATTTCATTTCAAATAGCTTTATTCGACAACATATGTCATAAAAGCATTGAATAGCATATATACAATAAAATAGTATCTGTACAATAAAAAGAGAAAAAGATCATGTAATACAGAGGGTTGTTTAAAAGTCTCATAAGATATAATTAATAGATGGCAGCATATTTGATTAAAACCATTAAACAAGTTTCATAAAAGAGATTGCATTCTGCGACACTATATACATATAGGGGACAAGTCAGTTATAATGAGCAGTATATAACAGTGTATGTGTAAGGTACTAATGCAATCAATAAAATTAATAGCAGCATATTTGATTAAAACCATTAAACAAGTATCATAAAAGAAATTTCATTCTGGGACACTATATACATATAGGGGACAAATCAGTTATAGTAAGCAGTATATAACCATGTATGTATAAGGTGCTAATGCTATCTATATCATAATTAATATTTAAAGAGTTACATTGCAGACCAATATAGTATGTGGTTTAAACACCTATGATAAATCGTGTGTCTACATTGGGGTCACACTTTGTATGGCTCTAATTCTGATTAGCCAGGCTCAGCCTAAAAACTTGGCCACTCCGCATGAAAATAGGACACTGGGATCAGATTTTAGAATGCACAGAGCAGACCGGAAGTCGCGGGTGCCCATGTCGCTACATATTGGTTTTATCCACTTGCTCCTAGCTGTAGCGTATGCAGGGCAAGCAAAGAGGACATGGGCAATACACTCAACCAACGCTCCGCAGCATGGACAGTGCTCTGTGATGTTCTCGGCTGTATGCCACTTGGTAATATAGGTGTTAACAGGGAGCGTGCCGAACCTAAACTGAGTGTACACGGTCCTATCTCGTGGGACCTGGATCACATCTAGGTAAGGCTCCAAACATCTGGCTTGCTTAAACAAGAGGAACTCTTCTGACAATCTACCCAACATTGGCTTGCATACTTCCTGCCTGTCAAACCAGTCCCAATAATATCTCTTAAGTTCCGCTTTACACGGCGGAGTCTGGGTATCCCATGAATCTTTAAGGCCAAGTTGCATCATTGTTTTCTTCACATATGATAGCCACGTGACCTTATGGTTCACATCCAGATTCATTACCTCCATTAGAGCTAAGGCATAATTGGTAAGCTCTTTGGTACGCCGTATGCACGCCCAGAAGAGCAAAGGTCGTAGCCTGGCTATAGCTCCAAATGGGCGCCTACCCATGTCATACATTAATGGTATTAAAGGGGTATTTCGTGGGAGCGTCACCAAATCCCTCAAAAATTTGTCTCTGACCTACTTATTTCGTCCACATTTTCAAACCCCCATAGCTCGGCTCCATACAGAGCCGAGCTGACTGCTTTTGCTACATAGACTGCGAGCGCAGGGGCAACAGGCCTACTATATGAGGAGCGATGTTCTTTGCTTATTGCCCCAGTCACGCGTCTATGATTCAATAGCATTTTAGCTATATGGGGCCTCCAGAGCATTTTATCCGAGAGTCGCATGCCCAAATATTCAAAATTCCCTACTCTCTCAAGGGGGTACCATTTAGTAAGAAGTTGTTCCTGAAGGATTTAGGAGGGTTGAAAGCCATAAGCTTTGTCTTCGCAGTATTGATAACTAAACCCCGAGCATCACAGAAGGATTGATACCTACTCAACAATTTTTGAAGCCCAACTGGAGTCTTTGCCACCAACAAGGTATCGTCGGCGAACAAGAGTGTTGGCACTTTGTCACCCACTAAAATAGGCGCGTCGGCTGGGTCCTCCTGGAGAAACTTCACCACCCCGTTCACATACAAAGAGAACAGGGTGGGAGCCATCACGCAACCCTGGCGCACTCCCTTGCCAACAGGAATCTGCTCCGTTAGCTGCCCTTGGACACCCCATCTCACTTGAGCATAAGTACCCTCGTGGAGACGTATTAATAAATTAAGAATTAATGGTGGGATGCCCATATCATTTAAAATCTGCCACAATTTGGTCCTCGGTACCAGGTCAAACGCTGTTTTAAGGTCAATAAATGCCATATAGAGACTACCTTTCCCAATTACAACAACTTTCCAATATATGAGCATTAACCTAAAAACCTGATCAATTGTCCCGGTATTGCCCCTAAAGCCCGCCTGGTATTGCGAGAGGATATCCTCCTCTTCCGCCCATGATTGTATTTTCTGCAGGAGGACCCTACCTAGCACCTTTTGCATTACATCAGTTAGGCTTATAGGCCTATAATTCGAGGGATCTTCCTTGTCTCCTTTTTTATAAATAGGAACCACTTCTGCGCCTTTCCAAGAGTCTGTAACTGGGCATCCTGCAGCTATGGCATTAAACAAAAAGTAGAAATAACACGACCACCCTCTAGGATCAGACAAGAATAAATCGCCTGGCAGACCGTCCGGTCCTGGGGCCTTAGCGGGAACTAGCTTCAGAATTGCTGACTCTATTTCGGCCCGCGAGAAGTGTTCTCTATTGTTCCCTATAGGAGGGATGTCAGGGGTGCCGCATAGCTCCTCCAGACATCCATCCTCTGGAGGGGAATATAGGTTCGCAAAATGGTTATACCAATCAAGTCCAGCAATATGATTGGGTATGGTATTTAAGTTCCTATCTTTTCCCGACTCACTAGGGACCAAAAGAGATTCTTGTTTTTACTCAGACTAGCATCCTTCAGCTCTAACCAATATCGTTCGTCCCACTCAATCTTAGCTTTATGTAGGGCTACTTTGTAATCTTTCCTAGCACTTTTAACTCTAGAACAGTTTTTATTTCTGATAGCTAGGTACAAAGATTGTCTTTTAAGTTTGTTAATCTAAGTTATACCAAGGATTTTGTGTTTTGTGGTGGACACGCAAAGTCCTGTCCTTACAAGGAGCCTGAAAATACGAGCTTAGTGTCTCTACAGTACTGACATGGACTATCGAGATCATATCACACTTAGATTTATCTGAAGCCACAACACTAAGTTCTGCTGTTTTCTCGGACAAGATTTTACAAATAGCCAATAAGTTTTCTTCGTGCAGAGAGACTCTGTCCCACTTAAGATGCCTCTTACAATTAGAGGGAATGATGTTAGTAATACAGGTTGCTGCCCTACTGGTCGAGGGATTTAATGTGGGAGCCCAAGGGTTAGTCATGGTCATGCATAAGGAATTGTGATCGCTATCGGTCGTAGCACCTACAAACATGTCAGTCTTCTCGTCCCATAAGTTTACATCCAGTAAAATATAATCAATTCGAGAAGGACAGCCAACTCTATTAAAGGTGTTTGCCCCCTGTTTGTCTGAGGGAGTCCTTCCATTTGTTGCCCTAAGATCAAACTCTGTGGCCAGTGCATTAAGTTGAAGGGCTAGGCTAGTCCATTTTTTAATGGGGGATAAGTTAAGTCGAGGAATTATCCTTTTACCATCAGCCCTATCATACTCCAGCAAATCATCTGAGCTCAAGGGCTCGAAAGTGCAATTTAGGTCACCTGCAATCATAATACGATTTCCTGGCGGGCAGCTAGATAATGCCTGCTCTAAAAGCGTGATAGTGGGTGATTGGTTACCCCCCTTAGTTCCTCTGCTATAAACATTGAACAACTCTAAGGTAACCCCGCCATTTAGGCCCCTGATAGTCAGTCTCAAGATGTCATGAGTTGGAAGTGGATGCATGTGAACTTGGCAGCCTAAGGCAATATTCACCCATACGATCAAACCTCCTGAGGGGCGCCCTCTCCCCACAGTGGTAGCTGGAATGTAGTAACAAGCAAAACCTGTTTTGTGTAAAGGCGCAAGACTCCATGTCTCTTGGAAAATACAGATATCAAATCCCTCAATTAATTTATTAAAATGAGGGAGTATAAGTTTGTTTTGCAAACCTGCAACATTCCACGATAAAATCCTAAGTTTGCTGGACGAGGGAGTCAAGGCTAAGCTATCATTTGTCAGTTCAAGCAGATTTGGTTGTATTTGCGGACCAGACGCTTCAGGGTGAGCTAAAAATTTGTCTAACCCCGTCTCACATGTCTTCTGGCTGAACTCAGTGTACGGACTTAGTCCCATGTTCCCAACAGTTTCCAATACGTCGTTATGTGCATCGGAAGTTAATAAGGAGTTTTGTACATTATCTAATGTGTCAGGATTTAATAGAGAGATATGTGTATCATACATAGAGCTACAAGAGTTGGTATTTTGAGCTATATTAGGGGAATAGATGGTTTCTAGTCAGTCAACTGCTTCTAAGCACGACCCTTGTTCCAAAGTGCCAATTGTTCCACCCCTAATGTGCGAGCGGATGCTCCTAAATTGTATAGATGAGGCAGATGGGGGACAAGTTCTAAATTCTAAAGCAAGAAGATTCTCTGCTAAGTCAGTAGAACATAATGTAAGTTCTATAAAATCATGTGTTTGAGCTGGGGATGAACATCTGCGAGTGCAAATAATATCCTCCCGTATCAAGGAGCGACAGCCCCTTACTTGTCGAATCCAGTGTATCACTTTATTTTTTAGGGAGTCTGAGCTCTCGTGAACAACATTTGGACTAAGTTTGGGGACGTTAGTCATGTGAATAGTTTGGCCCGATAGATATGGGGTAATAGATGAATAACGAGTCTGCTGGTATGAATTAACAACAGAGTTTCTGTCCACGGGTATGCCAGTAGGTATTACTTGCTCCGGTCTCAGACTGGGTATCAATTTTTTGGGGCATTCTCTAGATGTCAATCCCCGTGTGACAAAATGATTTTTAGGTACAATATTATTTCTATTGTTATTTGGTTTCTGACTTTTGGAGACTGGGGTCGTAAAGGATGTAGGGCATGAACTAACGAATCCGCTTGGATTTTCCCTTTCAATTGGAAGTGTCTTAGCCGTTAATTCCTTATTCCTATTAAGAAGAGAAGGGTTACTTGGGTACTGCGTAAGAAGTGTGGCCAGGGGTAATAAAGTTTTAACCATTGCAGTGAGATCTTCAATCATCTGTCTCATAGTGGATATTTCCCCCTTGAGTAAATCAATAGACGTATACTCACCGTGAGGAACAAGAGTCCGTAAATCTACACTGCCTCGCAGTTTTGGCATTACTTGGACTGTATTTGTTAGCTGTGTATCTGTACCTGTACCTGAATTAGAATCAGGCGCAGCTAACACAGCAAACCTATTTGAACAAGGAACTGTGGGATAAGAAACACATTCATCCAAGTCAGTGATAGGAACTGAATCTTTATTAGCCTCATCCTGTGAACCTTCTATTAGAACAAGTGAAATATTGCTGTTGTTATCGGAATTGCCCTTTCTAGAAACTTTCTGGAACATAGCGGGGATAGTAACTGGGCATGGCGGACTTGCATGGGCAGGTGAAGAGTAACCACTACTACGTGGTAACAAGGGTTCTGAGGCCAGGATATCCTCACACTCAGTGATAAGAGTGTCAATTCTATCAATGACACAATTACCAACTGAGTGTTTCTTATTTTTCCTAGCCTTCTTTCCCTTCCCTACACCACTGTTGGTATTACAACCTGCCTCTATGCTTTCCATAGTTTTCCGTTTCCCCATAGCCCAGATGGAAGAAAGGCAGTTCCTAGGCAGTAACCCTAACACTAAAGATAAGGGGAAACACCAATGACCAGCAACAATGACGAAATACAAAAACCAGTTCAGGATTTACACAGTCCAAGCACAATGAGCATCTGCAGGCCAATTATATTTGCTTCGACTTTGACAACCCCATGTAAAAAATGGTGTTTGGCACAGTACCTTGTCCAGATGAAAAATAAATGTAATGGGGAGTGTTCAATCCGACTTGTTAAGGGGGTGGCCCTGCCCTGCCTCTTCCTGGCAATGACGCAGCGCAGCGGAGTGAAGTCGGCGCTTTTCAGCGCGGGTGATAGAGGCTCCTCCTCCTCCCCCTCACCAGGAATGACAGCGGGGCACCTTGGAGCTTGAAGTCTCCCCTTCAAGCAGCAACAACGACCAGCAGCGCGTCCCGCGCAGCGGAGTGAAGTCGGCGCTTTTCAGCGCGGGTGATAGAGGCTCCTCCTCCTCCCCCTCACCAGGAATGACAGCGGGGCACCTTGGAGCTTGAAGTCTCCCCTTCAAGCAGCAACAACGACCAGCAGCACGTCCCGCGCAGCGGAGTGAAGTCGGCGCTTTTCAGCGCGGGTGATAGAGGCTGATCCTCCTCCCCCTCACCAAGAATGACAGCGGGGCACCTTGGAGCTTGAAGTCTCCCCTTCAAGCAGCAACAACGACCAGCAGCGCGTCCCGCGCAGCGGAGTGAAGTCGGCGCTTTTCAGCATGGGTGATAGAGGCTCCTCCTCCTCCCCCTCACCAAGAATGACAGCGGGGCACCTTGGAGCTTGAAGGCTCCCCTTCAAGCAGCAACAACGACCAGCAGCGCGTCCCGCGCAGCGGAGTGAAGTCGGCGCTTTTCAGCGCGGGTGATAGAGGCTCCTCCTCCTCCCCCTCACCAGGAATGACAGCGGGGCACCTTGGAGCTTGAAGTCTCCCCTTCAAGCAGCAACAACGACCAGCAGCGCGTCCCGCGCAGCGGAGTGAAGTCGGCGCTTTTCAGCGCGGGTGATAGAGTCTCCTCCTCCTCCCCCTCACCAGGAATGACAGCGGGGCACCTTGGAGCTTGAAGTCTCCCCTTCAAGCAGCAACAACGACCAGCAGTGCGTCCCGCGCAGTGGAGTGAAGTCGGCGCTTTTCAGCGCGGGTGATAGAGGCTCCTCCTCCTCCCCCTCACCAGGAATGACAGCGGGGCATCTTGGAGCTTGAAGTCTCCCCTTAACGTATTATTCCCCAGTGTTACACCATTTAACATTTATGCCAGAGGAGTTAAGGGAGGCCTAACTTCTAAAGCATTATTAGCCGTAGAGGTCCTTGTGTATAGGTATCAGTTTTGTTCAAATTTGATTTTTGCTGGGGATTTTAACACCACTTTTGAGCCCCTAGACACAGAAGATATTAAACTTACGGTAGAGGAGGATGAATTATGAGCCATCCCACAGCTGACCATTGCCCCAATGAAAAGGTTGTTGCAGGCAGCTATTCACTTAAAAACTTTATCTATTGAATTTGGGGTTAGGGCCACCAATGTCAGGAGTAAGTCAGACTACATGGACTACACCTTTAATAACCATATTTCTAATAGTCAAATTGATTTTATTTTTGGTTGACCTGACACTATGGCGCTCGGTTGAGGGCATGATTGTTCGGGAAAGAGTGGAGAGTAATCACTTTCCTTTATGCTTCACACTGACTTCCCTCTTTGATGAACACGTAGCAGACCCTGCGCCCCTAACCAGTACAGCAGATATTGCGCACCGTCTGATGGATGTTGTCTTAAATGGAGCCAAGTTGTTGCAAATCCAGAAATCTTAGTGAATATCAGCAAGGATGTACAAGATATAATGCCTGAACTAGTAGAGCACACAAGATGATGGACGGAATGCTGCACATTGGCAAACATTCACCCCCAGTCACAGATCTGGGTTTAATCCATCGTTATTTTGCTTCACCACGCCACCCCAGTTCAGACATAGCCATATGCAAATCAGTCTTGACCCTGTGCCTCATGGGAACAGTCCAGACCGAACTGCCAAGCCATGTCTTCCCTGGACCGGAATCAAGCATCCTAGGACCGGTTTCAGGCTATCAGCCTTCATCAGCCAGGATAGCTTGACTCCAGTGGCGTAGTGAGCATGGGACCCACGTCTGGGCATACCGTTCCCACTTAGGGTGAAATGCAAAACACAGAAGATGATGGACGGAATGCTGCACATTGGCAAACATTCACCCCCAGTCACAGATCTGGGTTTAATCCATCGTTATTTTGCTTCACCACGCCACCCCAGTTCAGACATAGCCATATGCAAATCAGTCTTGACCCTGTGCCTCATGGGAACAGTCCAGACCGAACTGCCAAGCCATGTCTTCCCTGGACCGGAATCAAGCATCCTAGGACCGGTTTCAGGATATCAGCCTTCATCAGCCAGGATAGCTTGACTCCAGTGGCGTAGTGAGCACGGGACCCACGTCTGGGCATACCCTTCCCACTTAGGGCGAAATGCAAAACACACAAGATGATGGACGGAATGCTGCACATTGGCAAACATTCACCCCCAGTCACAGATCTGGGTTTAATCCATCGTTATTTTGCTTCACCACGCCAACCCAGTTCAGACATAGCCATATGCAAATCAGTCTTGACCCTGTGCCTCATGGGAACAGTCCAGACCGAACTGCCAAGCCATGTCTTCCCTGGACCGGAATCAAGCATCCTAGGACCAGTTTCAGGCTATCAGCCTTCATCAGCCAGGATAGCTTGACTCCAGTGGCGTAGTGAGCACGGGACCCACGTCTGGGCATACCCTTCCCACTTAGGGCGAAATGCAAAACACACAAGATGATGGACGGAATGCTGCACATTGGCAAACATTCACCCCCAGTCACAGATCTGGGTTTAATCCATCGTTATTTTGCTTCACCACGCCACCCGAGTTCAGACATAGCCATATGCAAATCAGTCTTGACCCTGTGCATCATGGGAACAGTCCAGACCGAACTGCCAAGCCATGTCTTCCCTGGACCGGAATCAAGCATCCTAGGACCGGTTTCAGGCTATCAGCCTTCATCAGCCAGGATAGCTTGACTCCAGTGGCGTAGTGAGGACGGGACCCACGTCTGGGCATACCCTTCCCACTTAGGGCGAAATGCAAAACACACAAGATGATGGACGGAATGCTGCACATTGGCAAACATTCCCCTCCAGTCACAGATCTGGGTTTAATCCATCGTTATTTTGCTTCACCACGCCACCCCAGTTCAGACATAGCCATATGCAAATCAGTCTTGACCCTGTGCCTCATGGGAACAGTCCAGACCGAACTGCCAAGCCATGTCTTCCCTAACCGGAATCAAGCATCCTAGGACTGGTTTCAGGCTATCAGCCTTCATCAGCCAGGATAGCTTGACTCCAGTGGCGTAGTGAGCACGGGACCCACGTCTGGGCATACCCTTCCCACTTAGGGCGAAATGCAAAACACACAAGATGATGGACGGAATGCTGCACATTGGCAAACATTCACCCCCAGTCACAAATCTGGGTTTAATCCATCGTTATTTTGCTTCACCACACCACCCCAGTTCAGACATAGCCATATGTAAATCAGTCTTGACCCTGTGCCTCATGGGAACAGTCAAAGGTCTGAGGAACTCACCCAGCAAGGGTAAGTGAGGGCAAGCCTGGAGCAACCAGGGTGCCCAAGAAGAAA